>VYXC01012410.1:66485-116607 GCA_013397175.1 Platysteira castanea
TGTTCCGTTGATCCTCTCCAGCTGGTCTTCTTGGTGGTAAAGGTCCGCCCAGGAAAGCATAGAATCCAATGGGTATAATAGAGGGGACTTGGGGCTGTAAGAGCTAATTGTTGATTGTGGGTATTGCTAAAATTTTGCGCCTGCTTGCTAGAAAATGTATATTGCCTGCTCAATACTCCTTGCACTTGCCAAGCAGAGGGGAAAGATATAAGGGAGGATGCAGGACCATTGATAAAGGGAAGAGGACCGTGACCAAGATCCTGCTCTCAGATCCTGGAACTGGCTTGGGGCAGCTCTGGGGTTTGAGTTTAGGCCAAGAACTCAGAGTAAGCGCAAGAAGGCAAGGTAAAAAGTTCAACCCAAGGAAGACTCATTTACTTCATCATGAAGACCCCTGCCCACGACCACCAGGAGGCACTGTGCAAATGCAAGCATATGGAAATAACTTTTGAACTCATTATAACATGAAGCAAGGACAAGCAATGAATATGTAATAGGCGTATTGTGTAACCTAATGCATACGTAACTTGTAACTAGATCTATACCAAGCTGAGTGCGCTGAAGGTGTGTGTATCTTTGCAGGAGCTATCCTACGTGCACCTCGGCCGATTAAAACCTGCCTACTTTATGACTTCAACTAGTTGTGGAATTTCTCCGCGTATCATATATGCTCAGGTTAGGTAGCCACATCCGGGCATGTCCCCCTTGGGGAGGGGGCAGTCTCTTACAGCAGACCCTGGGTCTGTTGCATCTGTGGGGCAAAGCCTCTTATGAGAATGTCCCGCGGATGTGCCCTGTAGGGTTGGGGGTTCCACAGCTGGGCCAGTTTGCGTAATCGGAGGATGGGTGTTTATTGCCTCTCACCAGAGGTTACGCCACGCACTCAAAACCTCCTCCTCCCCTCTCAGTTGGGGGAGTCTGTGTAAACCTGGCTTCTGTGAGCTGTGCTCTCCCCACCCCCCCAAACTCAGCTGGGATGGCAGCTGTTGGCCTTTTGTGGATGCATACCTTTCCCTCAGCCTGAGGTGATTGAAAAATGGGTTTCCTTTAATCTAATCAGTTTGACTCACAGTCCAAAGTTCTTCGAGGAGGTTTCTGTGGTTGTAGCTTCTTTTAAACTTTGCATCAATGTTTGAGGCATAAGCTATTTTCAGTCTCTGACAAGTGCTTGCGTAGCCTTTAATAATGAATGAAATAGGATGTTTAACGTGTATATTCAATGTTTTTAAAGTAGGAAACAGACAGTGAACTCTTCAAAACATTCATTACTTCAGGTCCTCAAGCCTTTGGAGAAACACAGGTTTATCAGAAAGGGAAAGCTTCAGCTCTATAGCTGGACACTCAAATTCTGTTGTCTACAAGTGAACTTGTCATCTAGCCTGCAATAACAGGCTCTAGTCAACGGAGTCAGTGGGATGAGAAAGCTAGTCAGCTTAATCCAAAGTAGGCATCTTGACTTGGTTATCTAAATCCCTTTGGATCCTTGTAGTTGTACTGCCAGAGTAAGACAGAGACACTTATATTCATTCCTCTCTCATAATAAGTGATAAAGCCCTAAGATGAATCAAAGTTTCCATACAAATAAAAACCCAGTCTGAGTAGTTACAGAAATCAAAAGGTACTTTTCTAAGCAAGATACACTGTACATTTAATTGCTCAAACATAACTGAATGGATATTCTAGATGAATCTTTTATTTTTCAGTAGATAAAGGATACAGAAAACTATATAGCAATTTAGCAAGCAAGGAGGAAAACTGTGTGGCTAATGCCATACATAACTAATGACAGCATAATTAATTGGGAAAAATGTTAGCCCTCAATGAAAATTATCTCTTCTATATAAAGTGCCAATTTTCTATGGCTAAGGCCTGAATTGTGTCACAACCATTTCAATGAGATAAACAGTAATTTGTTTTCAGTTTAATTAGTACTTCATGTATACAAGCTGTTCTTAGTCAGCAGTGAGCTTGATACTAATTACTTAACCAGTCTGTTGAATGTTGAAATTTTTTAAAAAAGAAAATAGAAGAAGAGAGAAAAAAGTACCATGCCAGTGATTCCTTCTTTAGAGTACCCTAAATTAAATTTACTTGCTTCTTTTACTTGATCACCAGTCTAGCTCCATAATGAATACTGACAGCAAACTTAGCAGAATGTTATATGTAAAATATTATAATACACATAAATACTCTTACAGTAGGAGAATGTCCAATTAATTAACAGTATCAGGTGTGAAAGCATATTAAAGATCTACACCTTCACTACCTTCACTAAATCACATCTTAATATCCCTACGCAAGTCTGCAGACTATTTCCTAGAACTCTAGAGGCCAATCCACAAAGATTTTGTAATACTCAAATTTAAATTTCAGGGACAATGGTATGTTAATTCTGCTCATCTCTTCTGAATATGTTTTAGAAGGAAAAAAATGTCCACATCTGGGGTGATGGATTAGGTACAGAAAAGCAGGTGGAAAGCTTTGGCAGTAAAGGTATTTTTCCATCAGTAGCTAAATCGCTACCACTGTAGGCAGCTGTGCTAAGGAGGCAGAGGAAGTGAAGAGTTCTGTGGTGGATATGAACACTGTCAAGAATATCCTTCTTGAAAAGGACCTCTTTTTTTTTTTTTTTTTTTTTAATAGATATATTTAGCTGAATTCTGAATTGGGCTTTCTCTTTGTGACTTCAGGTGGCTACAGGACTCCATTGTGGCCAATATTAAAGAACGGGTAAAATGAAGTGTGATCTAAAGCTCTCAGTAAAGCTACATCTTCTCTGGTAACTAGGTCAAAATGATATTCTGTGACTAAAGTATGAGATATATACAAGGTAAATATTAATCTTTAATCACATGAACAGTTCCCGTAAAAATAACAAATAAAAATAAACAATTCTGGTGTAAATGCTAGAAAATAAGCTTCATTGCTTGCCTTGATAAAGTGGTTATATAGTACAAACATTTCATAATGTACTGAACTCCCATAAATCAATTTGAAATTAGTTTACTGTCATGTTGATAAATCTCATCTTATCATTATACCTTGAAGGTGATTTAACAAGTATTTCAGTGTATAATTTATACCATGTTAGGGAGAGATAAGAAAACAAGGGTTCCAAACCAATAATCATTGTCACATTCATTTATAAATTCTGCTATGTTAAAGGTTTGAATAAAGTTTTGAATAAAGCTTTTGGATACAGCTATGCATAATGATAAATCTATTGTGTGTGTAAACTCTGAAATCTCTTGAGTTAGGTATAACTTCAGTGTACTGTGTCCTTTTGTTGTTTATATAACCAGTTTTTCCTAAGACTGGAAACAGAACAACAGTTGGTGTAAGTATGAATAGTCCCAAAAAGGGTTGCTTTTTAATTTTTCTTTTGGCTTTTACTGCCTGTGAAAATCTCAAGCAATGGAAACCCATGTGCAGGAAGACATTTAAATTGCTTTCTGGAATTGTCCATACTGGAGAATATAGTTCATAGTTTTCTCCAATTAAGCAGTTTCTTGTTTCTTTTAATAAAAAAATAATTGAATACTATACTGTATAACATTTCTGTTCTAACATATACACATATTTATAACTGGGTTAATTAAATTTAAGAAGCATAATGTGTGCTCATTCACAGTGGATATATAGGTAAGTAGAGTCCTGATATTATGTGTACTCAGGGCTCTTCTAACATCCAAAATAAGCTTTATGATATAATGAATTATATAATTACATTCCAGAGCTACCCACAGAAACTCTAGCTCTCATTCTTTCTCGTGCAGGAATTGATGGATTTGTCACACAATTGGAAGTTATAACTAATTGATTCAAGGCAGGCATTTATTTCAGCATCTGTAAGGGGATATCTGATATTCTTTACAGCTTATGATAGATTGCACAATGCTATACAGTGCAGGGGTTTCTAACCTCAGCCATCTGAACTACATAGCAGTCCAGTGCTAATGCAAAAGGAACCCTACTGGTAGTTAGCCAGCATTTCTGCATGGTGCTTCATTTAGTGGAAAGAAGGTCACCCTCCGTCTACCGCTGCATCATGGTGACCAAGACAACCAGTATTGCCATTGCTAGTAGCAGACCAGTGGTTAAACTTTGCTGAATGCTAAATGTGTGCTGCTTTAGACTTGGTCAGTCACTTTGCTAGAATACTGGCCTGTGTGAATTAGAGTTTGGTATCAGGTATTTTTTGTTATGATATACAGTGTAAGTGTGAGATAATAGTGCAAGTCTTAAAAATATGGGCACGAGTTGGGGGAAAAAAATCACTGCTTGCCAGTCAGTCACTAAGGGGATGAGCCTTGACAGCTGTGAAAGGACTGCTTCAAGAGTTACGAAGAAATAAGTGCCAGACAAGTGAAAAAAACTATAAATTAGCAGCAGTATAACAAAAGCCCAGCAAGAAGCTACATGCAGTCCAACCTGCCTGGAAAGTCCATGCCGTAAGATGAGACTTCCAGCAGAAGGAAGAGGGGTGGGAGATGGCCACCACGGGAGCGATGGTTGCAGAGGCACTGCGGGATGGTGGGAGCCAGGCATGTGTTCTCAGGTTGCCTGCTGGGTGTGGGCTCCAGCTTTCCCTTCCTCCTGCCCCTCGTGTTTCCCGAGTGCCCTGGGACCTGCCTGATGGTTCTTCCAGGCTCCACATGATGCTGCAGTTGAACATGTGTGTGTGCCCGAGTGCATCTTTCTCCTCACAAATCCTGCACATTTTTCAGCCCACCTGAGTAGTTATGATTTTGAGCAAAAATGTTACGCTTTGAGATACAGAAAACAGTCTTCTCCACAGCCCGCAGTGCAGACAGCAGAACTGAAGCACCTTAGTGTTTGGTACATTGCAAAAAATTTCATTAAAAAAATTAAAAATAAGTGTATTTTAAAAATTAATATCTAAGCTAGAAAAGAAATTCATTACTTAGGATAATGGGTTCCTCTGGAACCCCTAAATGGCACATTGCTTAGAACCATGAACATCAGATTCAGGCATTGTTCAGTATTTTGCTCAGTGTTATATGTAAATATAAGGATGCAGACCTATGTTCTGTGTCATATCTTAGTAAGGCCAAGCCATACATCATGATAAAATATTTGCTCTCTCTCTTTGTAATATCTATAATATATTGGACAGGTAAATATGAAGGAATCAGTGGCTGATATTCCATGTGACTTTCATGTCAGCTGATTAAACTTAACGCAAAATTTAATGAATTACCATTCACCTTAATTAAATACCACATTAAAATAAATGTTTTGCTTTACTGTAATTTCCTATACTTTTTAAAAATTTATATGTTTGGAGGACAAGATTATCACTAATATTGAAAAATTATTTGGAATACAATAGAAGAATGTTGGAAATGTTTCCCTTAACTATAACTATCTGAAAGCAGTAGAGAAGAGAAAAAAAGATTTAAAATGTCACCCTACTCACAGTCAATTGGCAAGAATAGAGATATCAGAGCTATATCTGATTTGCAAAGATAAGATTAGTTTATGTGGTGTTAATTATTTTCCTCATATTGTTACCATTTTAGAGACCTAGATTGTTATTGAGTGTGTAAACCTATTTCTAACATGAGAATGAATTTTCTCTGGACCTATGCCAGATTTGGTCAGCAACAAATGAGTCTAATACAGAAGTTTGCTCAACTTCTTTCTCTTTATTTAAGTGTACTTTGGCAGGAAAAATAAGTGTTAAACCTCCTTTAATTTCTTGCTTGTAAATGCACTTTATATTTGCTCAAGATCTTCTATCTGGTTTCTCTTTCCTTTATTACCCAAGCATTTAGAAGAATACGAAGTCAATTTTTCACTCTAAAAGGTCATAAATGAAATGGAATGCAGCAATGCTGACAACAAACACTTTGCAGATCTATCTGAGGCCATTTAAGGGCTGTTTACTTTTGGATGAAGGATTACCTATTAAATCTGAAAGAAGTTTCAAGCTGAATAAACACCATCTAGTAGGGTCAGTGATCCTTATTGTCATGCAGTAGGAGGAACAAGAATGTTCTAGGTCAACTGGTGATGCACCATACATCTAAATCATACTGAAAAGATTAGAAAGTGCTGAGGTGAAATGGCATTAACAGCAATGGCAATGTTCAAGAGATTTGTTCAGGAAAGATACGGTTAAAAAATAAAAAGGATAATTAAGTCATTTCATGTAAATAAAAAATCAGCTACACTCTCCTAGAGAGCGGGCAAAGGCAACGTGATATATATAACTCAAAGCAACTCACTGGGTGCATCTGTAGGCATGTGACTGTAAAAGACTAGTTCATATGATCCTCCCAAGTCATTTCAGTGGAGTAACATTAAAAAAAGCATTAAAGGATTTTGTGTTATAAAGATTTTATTAAGCCATGTCCCTATGCTATACACATGGGGAAAAATAAAATCTAGAATGAAGGAAGGATGAAGAAATGGGTTTGCATATTGATATTAAATAAATATGTTTTTTATAATCCTGATCGAGAAGGGTTTATTGAAATGTGGCATGCTTTCAACTGATCTGAACAAGGTCGGAGAAGTGCAACCTGCAGCATGTTTGCATTAGTTGTAGGATGTGTGCCACTCTCATATCTCTTAATTAAGTCCAGGTCTTAGGTGTCTTTTTTGATGTTTGATTGTCTTGTGTGTCTGTCAAATACAGTAAGTGTCAAAATACTCTCCTATCTTCTTTATTTGACTGTGGCATAGACTATGAGTACACTTGAGCTATCAAGATAAATGTCATCCTTTATCATCACTTATATGAGGAAATAATATACATCATTCTGCTTTAACTAGTAAATACTTCTTTTTTTAGAGAGAACAAAATCCAGTGCATGTTTAGAAGTAATTTGAGTCAATACACTTTTTCTTGTTCATGACTTCAGAATAAATTTCTGGGGTAGCATAATGGATAGAAATTATTAATTCTCATTTCACTGACTTATTACCACTGAAATGAGAGTAATTCTTCTATAGCAGACCTTCAACTCCCTTCTGGTGCACTACACTGTGGAAAGAATGTACATGTATGTTCAGTTTGCTCCGGCTACTCTGGTCAGTGCTATAAATAATACAGGACATGCAATGATAAATATTTGAACTGAACTGTAGATATTTTACATACTATTAACCCGAGCTTCTAAGGAGATTTTGAAAGTCAAATCTTTGCCTTGGCTATGGGTGCTGAGGGTTGAAGTACCCAGCTGATGAAGTCAGTAAGAAATAAGGTTCATTGTAATATAACACTTTCTTGAAGGCAAGTGTATGATTAATTAACCTTCAAAACTAGATCAATGATGCCAGGTTATTATCCATTTAGACTGTTTTTGTGTTTACTTCCTTTATCAACAGGCTATGCTCAGTGGGAAAATTAATGGTAAATGGAAAATTTATTTTCACTTGCTTTGTGCCAGGAGGGTTTAAAATTAGATAATTGAGATAGATTAGACATCTGGCATCAAATCTGACCTCTTTCACCGTTCTGTTTGAATGCATTATATAGTGTATAACATCAGTGCCCTCTGCTAGGATAGGTTTAAAGTGCAAGGCAACAGAAAAATACTGTTCACACATTATGAAACAAATTCTTAAACATAATCTCAGAATTTCTATTAGTTGGCACTTTAAATAGCGTCATGGAAATATTTCAAGCATTTCACTGGATTTGGGTCCATTTGCTTTTACTAGATTGAAAACAGGAGATTATAGCTCATGAAGGATTTTCTCATGAATTCTGTTCCTAAATATTTTAATCTTTTCATCACTGCCAGATTGCAGAATCACAGAAAAACAGAATGCCTGGTTAAGAGCTGATTTTTTGCTCTACCTTTGACTTATGTATTTAATTTTCAGAAGTCTTTTTACTTTTTATTGCTATTTAGATTTATAAATCCATATGTAAAAATGTCAAATTCTTTATCTTCTTCTGATTATATTTGAATATATAATTTTATTGAGAATGGTGGAATGATTACTTTTTTCTACCAGTGATTTTAGGTCTATTAATCTTCCCTTCAGCCCTGTCATCAATAATGCTTTAGGCTGCAGTTGAGCTCTTATTTGACTGTATTAATACGAATACTGTTGTCTGTCACCTCATTTATTTCCGTGTTTTCAAGACAATAACCTGTTCTTCAGAGAGAAAGGAAAAGTCGTTTCTTCAGAACGGGACAGTATTTTGGTATTAGGAAATTCAATTTTTTTTTTTTAATATTTTAGGTCTGGTCTATATTTTCTTGAATGCAGTTTCTCTTTAACTTTGTCTAACTCAACCTCTGTGGGTGAGTTGTCCCCATTTTAATGTCTTTTTGCACCTCTTTAAGTATAAATTCAGTAATATCCTTTATCTGTCAGGAGATATGTTGCTCTCCCTTTCACACACAAATAAAACTATTAAATTATGGTCTGCATAATCATGGTACATGATATATGTGCTATGTAATCAGAATTTATTCTGCTGTTGCCACACTGTATTACTTTCTGCTCCACTAAGTAACAACCTCTGCACCAATACATATTAGGGGTGGAGCAGGGGTGTCTGGAAAGAGATGCAGAGAAGGTATCTGGAGTTCCTGGTGAACACCAACCTTCCCACCAGCCAGCAATGAGCTCCTGCAGCAAAAGCTGCCAACAGCCTCCAGGGCTGCCTTAGGCAGAGCACGGCCAACAGCTCAAAGAGCAGCTCCTGCTTTGTTCAGGCTGGTGGAGAAATGCCTGGAGTGCTGGGACCAGGGCTGGACTTCCTGCAGAAAAAAGCCATGGATTTAGTAGAGAGAGTCCAACGAATGGACATGAGTGTATTGTACAAAAGGAAATTACTGAAAAAACAGGCTATTATATAATAAAGAGCAGTCACCAAAGATATAGGCTGTAGCAGCCTAAAACTGTATCTGTGTCTCAGTGACACTATGGGACAGAGACATTCTCAGTTCTACCTGTGCTCTCTCTGAGACTGCCCTTGCTTTGAAGGCTGACAATTTCGGACCAAGAACAACTGTTACATTGAAACACTTTAAAGTGATTCTTGGACTCATACTGCCATATAATTTGAAAAGCACAACTCTCAGGACCCCAGTATTAAACTGTGGATGCTGACGCTTTAACTGGATTTTCTGTGTAACTACAGAGCTGTGAACTTAGTCTGTTACCTTACAAATGAAACCAAATGAGCCTTTCAGAGATCAGAAACTGGGAACTTCATTTCCTGTAGACTTTTACACTGTAAAAAGGTCTTAGAAAATCTAGTACACAACAATAGTGGTAAATTATTACACACTTCTGCCAAAACAATACTAAGCCATCAAAAAATTAACTGATATATGATGGGTAGGGGGGAGGAGACGACAGGAGAGAGGGAAGAGAGCTGACATAGAATTTTTAAGGTTAGAAAAGACCTCAAAGATCATTGAGTCCATCCTCCTCTACTTCTCTTGAAACTGTAACTTTGCACAGACAATTTGATTTTAGGTGTCAGGAAGAGAAAGAATATACAAAATTTACATTATGTCAGCTAGTGACTAATTTGCAATGAAATAATAGACATGTGGATGGACTGATGAGTCCTGGACAACTTTTTCAACCTCCCGCATTTAAAGATTCACAAATAAATCAAAATGAAGATAACTAAATGAAAATGTACTAGTATCTAAGGGTGAACCCCTGAGCTTCTTAAATATGGTGATTGCTCTACTTTGTATCTAAGTCCATTAGTGGAAGTTTGCATTCTTGATTCATTCTAGATTAAAGCTTTAATATTCTGACTCCAAGAGAGATATTTCATTCCTTAATATGAGGATAACCAGCTGTAATTCTGCACAGTATCTTCAGCATATTCTCTGCAGGTAAAAACCAACAAATCAGTAATTAAAGCCAAAGTTATTTAATGGCGTCTAAATAATTATATGACTTTTTTTCTCTTTTTTTTTTACCAAACTGTGTAACGATTCACACTGTGTTTTGTTCAGCTGCATTTAGACTTCAAAGATAAAACTTCCATCTTCTTGGATGGCCTTAGAGTTGTCTTGAAAGCCAAAATGCTACATATGATCAAACAATATGCAGTTTGAAAAGTAGGACTGTAGACTGGATTCAAATTGATTGAACATTTAAATATCTTCATGAACATATACTGAGGAAAAAAAATTTTTTTAGATACTGCAAAATCTTCTTACACATGAATTTTACACCCCCCAGTGCAATTCAGACATATTCTTCCTTTCTGCTTCAACACAGAAAAAAAACCCCATAAAGTTGATAGCTTTGCATTATGTATATGTCATTTGAGATGCGGAGTAACAGTATTTCTTTAGATATTTGTAAAACGGTTGCAACAAAAAACATCTTGTTCATGACATACTCCAAGAAATGCTTCAAGATAGATGCTTTTCTCTGTTCATTTTACAAGATCAGGTCATATTCTGAATATTTTTAAAAATGGATGTCACAGATGTCCTAAATGGATTCAACCAAAAGGAGCAATCCCTTTTTAGGTCACTCCCCCCCGCCCTCTCTTCTCTCCAGAATGCTAAAGCAGGAAAAGCAGTGATGTGAAATTCAGATATTGCACCCTTGCAGCTGTAAGTTTTCTCCCCTGGAAAAAAATTATCTTCTGAGTATTTATGATCACAAAAAGACTCTTGGGTTTGTCCAGTAAAAAGGAATGAAGAATTCCTGTTTATTGATCTGGTCCTAGATCTTTTTCATTTGTATAATTAGAATCATGACTTCTCCAAAATGCAGTCTCTATTTTCTATCTTAATAGTTCTTTGTCTATATAGGTAAATATCTTTAAATTTTATGCATTTTTGATCTGGAATTTTATGATGATCAAAAAATCTGAAGACAAAATAAATGCAGAAATATACTTAACTTGGATCGACATCTTAATAGGATAACTCATTTCAGTACACTGGAACGTTCTTGTATGTTCTCCAAAAGAGAAATAAATAAGAATGTGGATATGGAAAATTATCTCTTTGAACACAATTTCATTGTACCTGATACGGGATACGGGAACAAATTAGAAATGTTTTCCATTTTAATTAGTAATCATGGCACAATAAAGTCCTAAAAATACCAAGTTATTGAAAAAAGCCATGTTCCATGAAGCTGGAAGTCTGCATTCAACTGAGAAGAAATTATTTATATATCATTTCCTTTTAATAACTTCTCTGAATTAACACTTGGACAGAACCTTGAAGAAAAAAAAGCAGTCCAATTACATCATTTGTTCTTCCTGAGGGGCAGTGTATGGAGCAAATAGATACCAGCAAGAATTTTGAGAAAGTAGAATGAAAAATTTGTGGCTTCAGCCTTAGATGCCCACGAAGGAAGTAGAAGGGCAGGAGGACATGTAAAAAACTTGCCTAAGCAGCCATTATGATGTCAGAGTATTGAAATAGAAGTCTATCAAAATAGCAAAAGTAGTCCATGAAATTAGACAGAATTGTGAGTAAATGCAACATTTCAGTGTCTATTTCTAAGACAGGATAGGGTCTAAGGTGGCATGACAATTTTCATGACATGCAGTTGCAAGCTTCCCTTTCCTGTTTACTCTGTAAAAATCAAAAACTTCATATTGGGCAAAATTTCCACAGAAAAAGAAAAATTATGTTCATTTGGTCGACAAGAAGTTCAACATGACTTGTCGATGTGCACTTGCAGCCCAGAAAGCCAACCACATCCTGAGCTGCATCAAAAGAATTGTGGCCAGGAGATCAAGGGAGGTGATTCTGCCCCTCTACTCTGTTTAGGTGAGACCCCACTTGGAGTGCTGCATCCAGCTCCAGGACTGTGTATTGGGTTTTGGTAGCCGAGAAGGCTAGAAGGGTGGCTTCTCTGAGAAGCTGGCAGAAGCTTACTCCATGTCTGACAGAACCAGTGCCAGCTGACTCCAAGATGGACCTGCTGCTGGCCAAGGTTGAGCCCATCAGAGATAGTGGAAGCAGCTCTAGGAGAATGTATTTAAGAATGAAAAAAAGGTATTTCACAGAAGCAATTGTAGCCAGAGAAAAGCAGAGTAAGAATGTGTGAGAGGAACTCACTTTACATTATATGATGCTGAAGAATCAAGTCAGAAAAGTCCTCTCAGGCCTATATAACATATAGGCAAGGGAGAAAAACTAGTGGTGTGTAATGTAAATCTCCAAACTAAAGCAGACTTTTTTCACCTCAACTGTTTTTAACTGAAAGCAAATGTAACAGAACTGAAGATAAATTCAAGAAGCTGCTACTTCTGCACTGTACTTAAAAGTGCTGTTGAGCAAGGTAATTCACACTTCACATCGAGGTCTTTGGGAATTGTTGGGGACTTTGACACAAATATTAAGTTCACCCTAATGACTTTCCTATTTTTTGAAACTCTCATATCTCGGGATGTATTGCTTATATTTTTCAGTAACTTCTCTTTCTACTTCATATATAAAAGAATGAAAAATGACATACATCATAAAGAATTTGGTACATGCAACCCTAAAAGAAATTTATTGGTCCCAGAATAATGGAAAAAAGAGAAGTAGCTATTAAGCATTTTAACTACACTGATGTTTGATACTGCATTGCCAGAGGAAACAGTTATTGTCATTGGTAAAGGGAATATGTAAAAAAGGAAGGTGAAAAAAAATGCAAAGATATAAGGTACTGTTTTCCTTTTGAGAGATGTTTCCTTTTTCTACATATTAGGTTCAAAAAAATAATGAAACTATTTGGATTCAAAACTGAGAAATTTTGTATTGTCAGATCAATCAAATGAGTATCATAATATATTTAGTACTTTTTGAGGGACTTAGCAGTAATAAAATTCGTGCTTCTTACCGAGCAGTTAGTTTTTAAACTCATATTCTGCACTTTCAGCATCTGACCATAAGAAATCTTTACAAGCAGTAGTTTAACTTCCACCTATTCTCCAACCAAAGAAAAGGACTCTGAATTTGAGGAAACTAAAGGACAGTATATTCTATTTCATTAGTGAAGAGAAGAATGTGTCAATCTGTGTAGTCTTGCTGGAGATTTCTGTCTGGAGGTCTGAAGAAGTGAAGTTGTGAAATAGAAAGCAGGCAGAGAGAACCGTTTGTGGAATCCAGGCCTGCCCAACAGAGATGAAACAGAACAATGTTTTATAGAGATGATAGATGTGAATATAGTAGAAATACAGTGGCAAAAGCATGTAACAGAGAAATCCTGTGATCCATGCTTCAGAGCAACACTCAGTATTTTAAGCTGTAATTTTGTTAAACTGACTTGAGAAACTGGACTTGACTTTGAGCATGAGTAGTTGTGTGATACTTTATTCTATGGTGATTAAAATAACAATGTGTTTTTACATTTATATTGTCACTTTCATTCCTTAGGAACTGGCAAGTAAAGGCTTGTGCAGAAGGCTTTGATTAAAAA
Source organism: Platysteira castanea (assembly GCA_013397175.1). Classification (NCBI taxonomy): domain Eukaryota; kingdom Metazoa; phylum Chordata; class Aves; order Passeriformes; genus Platysteira; species Platysteira castanea. The sequence continues at coordinate 79,881 of VYXC01012410.1, forward strand.
ATATGTGTAGACAGACTCTGCAAACAAAAAATACGGAAACAAAGCACTCTTGCCCTTCTGTATATTCTTTCTATTTTTTTCTTTGGATAAAAAATCACATAGAGAAGTTCATTCTCTCCTTAGACATGGCTTTTGATAATGCATCTCCAATGGGACTATGTGTGTGTATAGAGATTTTCTTGGAGAAGATGGAGGGTGAAAATGTCTTGGCAGATTGTTTAATATTTACTCAGAGAGCCTGTCCAGGTCTTATTGTCAGTGTTGTAGATATTCAGTGCACGCTCTTTGCTTTATCGGAGATACATTTCAAGTTTGCAGGGGAGTACATATATAGATATATTTATATATATTTTTATATATTTATATTTAATGTCAATGATTGATGAATACTGGTTGTATTTAATGAAATTATTATACACATGGTAAGAACAGTTTTTCTCCAATTCCCTTCTGTGTTCCATTTTCTGCAGTTTTCCATTATTTCAAAAATATATTACAAGAATAAGGACATTACAAACCAGATAATTATGAAAACCTAACTTGATAGGATTGAATGAATAAGAAAATTTTCTGAGAAGCTTTGCAGGAGTGGTTTTGGAGCTTTTTTTGTCAGGGAGAGATTGATCTTTCTGTGACTTTTTTAATTCACACAGCACCTGGAACAGACTAAAATAATCTAGTGCCATTCAAAAATACTATTTTCATTAGATTAATATGAATTACTCTAAATTACATTACTAGATTACATGTGCAAAATCAGCCAAGGGAGCAAAGGAAGACAGAAGACAAATACCAGAGGGAGAAAAGAATGACCGTTTCTTTTTTTTTCTCCCAGAAGGAATGATCCTTGATGTGTTTGAGAAAACTATCTAGGAAATATGACAGCTTTAGCTACACAGATGGCTTGATTGCAGTTTGAACCAAAGTTTTATCCTTTTCATGCTTGTGCTTTTTACTGAAACTAAGTTGAGATTCAGACATAGATAACATTAGAAAGAAATTTGAAGTGGCTAATTAGAATTTCAGGAAAACTCTACAGAATACATGCCAGGTCCTTGGCCATATTTTGTTTCAACTCTTTAACAAGCCAGTTTAAACGGCTTTCTTATCATTTCTAGAGGAATAGAAAATCTCTATTTTATTGTGCAAAGGGGTTTTTTTTGAGGGGGGCTATGCTTTTGATCCCTTATCCCAGAAAATCCACAAACAGGGACAGAATAATCACACAATAGAGACACATGCCCCTGTCCAGAGTCTTGTCTAATTAAACAAAGAGTATCCCCTGTGGAACAAGGAACTACTAAAGATGACTATCATTATAGTCCCATTAATATGTCCTGAAATGTTGCATGTCATCTGTCTATTATCTACTACAAGTTTCATGTAATTTATGGTTAGAGATGATGCAAATATAGTTAAGTGAATGTCACTGTACTTCATGCTAGGTGTCTAGATGTGACCTTTCCAAAGATTGTTTGGAATTACAAAAACATTTTAATGCCTTCCCAAACTGAATATTTTAGGCCTTAAATATTGAAATGCAGTATCTTCCTATTCTTATGAATAATTTCTGGACTTTGACAGCTGTTTAGACATTTAAGAAAGCAAGCAAGCAAGGGATTGCATGAGTAATTTCTTGTCTAAAAGTAAAATTGGAACTGGAACTCACTCTCAGCTTTTATATGACTGTCACAGAATGGTAGTTTATTGTATAAACCAGACTGAATTTTATATGCCCTACATTTTTTCCATGTAGGAGGTTTTGGCTATTTTAGGATAAAACAGATACAACCTTCATCCATTTGGTAGAAACTGGGTTATTTTTCCAGAAATAACCTAAAGCAAGATTAAGCTTAGAAGGTAGCAGAGATGATCAGCCATTCCTTACAGATTTTTCTTAGGGTAGGTACACACACCTGATTTAACTTTCAATTTTAGTGTTAAAATAATTTCTCTTGATAGACTTGAGATGTAATGTTCTCATCTCACACACATTTAAGTCCTTCCCCAGAACAGTGCATATTTTACTAGTTTCTACCAACCCAGACATTTTTTCACAGTAAGGGAAGAATTCAATACTGAACTGTGGACATCTAAGTTTAGATGTCTAAGTGAGACTTATAGCCAACACACTATGTTGCAGTTCGCATAAAGCAGTGAGTAGAACAGAAGAAGCCTTTACATCACCCTGAAGGTGCTTATGCTTGAACAGATGAACAGCTGCTTAGACAAGATTAACTAATTAATTATCATTCCACTATTTACAATGGGAGCTGATATCTAAACACTTGTAGTTACATTCTTACAACCTGAATCTTTGAATACCTCTGAGGAGAAATGGTGATGGGATGGAGAAAATTAATTAGAAAGTCCATTGCGGATATTAATGAAATACATGTGTATTGGATTTGTGTGACCAGGTTTTGGTAGTGAGGGGGTCATAGGTGCCAGAGGCTTCCCCCATATTCCGGCATGAACCAATGGCAGCTGGTTCCAGGATGGATGTGCCACTACCCAAGGCCAAGCCAATCAGGAATGATAGCAAGGCCTCTGTGATATTTTAAAAAGGAAAAAAAAATTATTGTGCAGGTATAATTGCAGCCAGAGAAGCACAGAGTGAGAGCACGTAAGAGAAACAACTCTGCAGAGACCAAAGTCAGTGAGGAAGGAGCAAGAGGAAGTGCTGGAGGTACTGGAGCTGGGATTCATCTGCAGCCTGTTGTGAGGCCCCTGGTGAAGCTGCTGTGCCCCTGCAGCCCATGGTGGTCCACAGGGATGCAGAGATCCACCTGCAGCCCTTGGAAGAGACCCACACCAGAGCTGAGGCTGTGAGCCCATGGGAGACCCATGCTGAACAGGCTCCATGCAAGAACTTGTGGATTTATGGAGAGAGGAGCCCACAGTGGAGCAGGTTTCCTGGTAGGACTTGTAACCCTGTAGTGATGCTGACTGCAAGCTGCCCAGGGCTGCGCAGCGTCTCACTGCAGGAGGTGTCCTGGAAGACAGGACTTAGCTGCAGTACAGCCGACGAGACTTGGCTGCAGTATAGCAGTCAGTGCAGGCTCCACTGCTAGGAGCAAGCTGCAAGCTGAATGGAAAAGGAGCGCTGGCAGAGATAGAAGACGAGGGAGGGATCTTCTGTGTGGTTTCCAATCCTTTATTCTGGATGAGGGGTCAGGGACAGAAGACAAGAGAGAGGGACTTGCACAGACTTTTATATGAGGGGCAGAGAGGGGTGGAGTAAAGGAAACAGCCAATGGGATACAGACAACTGGGAGGAGACAAGGAGAAAACATCCAATAGGAACAACTCAGGGGAGGGTTCTACACACAGCAACCAATGGAGTATTGAATAGAACAGAACTTTCCAGAACATATGAATATGCAATAAGGATAATACATAAACATGCGGTAATACATAAAACTGGGAGGGGAAATCTGAAACCAATAACAGAACAGTATGCAAATATAGCTTGCAAAGGAATCTGGGAACTTGCTGTAATAAAGTGTTGTGGTGACGCAGCCCACTCCTGGGCTGTGGTAGTTAAATATCAATCAGGCTGGGGCCACCCAGTGGGTGGGTTTCCCTGCCCAGGACAGTGACTCTGAGAGTGGGTCGATGGACGGCCCACAGTCCTAAGCTGCATTTCCCCTGGATGGCACCCTGGCCCAAGCTGCCTCCCCCTNCACCCATGGCACCGGCCCTGCCATGGAGGCTCGGAAAGGGGAAAGGCCGGGAGTTCAGGGCGCGTCTGGAGTTCACCAGCCGGGGTGCAGCTGCCCAACCGGAGAGGCTCTCCCAGCCAGGGACGCTCTCGGGAAGGTAATGGCACCTTCCATCAGAGCACGCCACACAACGCAAAAGTTATACTTCGGCACCCTGGGTGCCCGACCACCAGCCCTTTGGCTGGGTGGATGCTCATATGCACTGCAATACTGTAGGAGATCCATGTTGGAGAAGGCTGTCGAAGGACTGCACCTCATGGAAAAGTGACCACCACTGGAGAAGTTCATGGAGAACTGTCTCCCATGGCAGGTACCCCATGCTGGAGCAGGGGAAAGACCTCCCCAAGCAGTGGCAGGAACAACATATGAAGAACTGACCATAACCACCATTCCGTGTCTCTGCGTGCCACTGGGGGAGAAGGTAGACCTTGGGAAGGAGGGAATGTGGTTTAAAGATTTATTTTACTTTTCATTATCCTGCTCTGCTTCCAATTGGTAATAAATTCAATTAATGTCCACAAGTTTAGTCTGTTTTGCGTGTGACAGTAATTGGTGAGTGATCTCTCTCAGTCCTTATCTTAACTAATGAACTTTTCATTATATTTTGTCTCCCTTTTCCACTTGTAGAAGGAGTGATAGAATGGCTCTGGTCGGTGTCTGGCATTCAGCCAGGCTCAAACCATTAGACTCTTTTTGGTGCCGAAAAACCAGATGAGGTTTTGCGATAAGGATAGTAATTGGGAGACATATTGGGCAATAAAATAATAAACAATGAATCTTTTCCTTCAGCTCTGAATGCAAAGCTAAGTAACTCAGACACATTTTCCTCAATGAGGTTTTCTTTAGAATTGTTAATTTCTTGTTTATGTTGCTTTCTGAAGTCATATAATTTGAAATCCCACTCAGGATTTAATTTAGAAGTGAACAATTTTAATTAGCCCCTGAATTTTTTTGGCTGAATTTTTAGGGCTTGGTTTCTTTGACAAACAGGCTTTAAATACTACTTAGGTTGTTTGGATTTGTATTCTACATGGTTATGTTCTGCAACTGCTATTGTCAAAGATAAACCTCGATCTTGGAGGAATTGGCTAGTACCACAATTTTCTCTCAGACAAGCTAGAGCAGAAACTAGACTAAATTTTCTCCCACTCTACTGGAAAGAGTAAAGCAACCCTCTGGGGGTTTTTTTAATTTTTTGTTTTCTGTCACTGCTAATTCTCAAAGGGTGTATTCTCTCTGGCAGCTTGGACTTCCAATTCATTACAGGGAAAAAAATTACCCTTTCACACCAAAGTGTTGTGGCTAGCACAAGGGTTCCCTGCCAACACGTGATGACCCATCCTATAACCCAGTTCTCAGAGAGCACATTCAAGACTGAAACTGGGCTACTGTAGAATCAGGACTGTGAAATGGATGGCATTTGGGAGTGGTGCCATGCATTGAGATTTCTCAGACCTGAAAGGACAATATTCTTTCCTGCCATCCTGTCTCCAATAATGAGAAAATAGTGACACCTCACAAACTCCTCTTCAAATATCTGCAAGAAATAAATAGTAAATATCCAGGAAAGGCTTACCTGTTGGTGTTCTGGTCCAGCTCTTGAGGAGGCTGTGGTTAATGTTGTAGTCTCTAGAAAGGCTTGTGTTTAAACTGGGTTTACCTTTGCCATACCTGGTCAGACAGTATCAGATGGAAATTCAATTCTGACCATGTTATATGTCTGATTTGGTCCTAATGATGCAAGTAAATCACCATAATTGAAAATGAGATTAATAAGTGATTGAAGAGTAATCAAATATTTGAATGTTAATTATTTTCTGATAAATAGAAATTCATAGCAAGGAGGAAGATCTACCTGTTTCCTTCCTCTGCCCTGACAATTGCTCTGAATCCTGACTCTTGTTTCCTTGATTCACTCATTTCTGTCTCTGTGCCACCACTGTACTGGAGAACTACTCTGGAGAGGTACATTTCAGACGGGATGCAGAAATTTTATATATATTGCTGCTTGTCTATATGTTTTATAATACTTCTTTATGAATTATATACCCCAGGCTTAGCAAGCATGTATGACAGGCTGTTCTTCCCTGTCTGAAGCGTAGTGCTAGGTTCTGATGTTAACCTACAACTATACATCCAAGAGAAATTCAACTGAGAGTACTGAGGTGAATTTACACTAAAATTGTCAGAGATCTCTTGCAGTCAGTTACAAAATGGGATGAACCTTAATAAGCTATTCAAGCTGGGAGAAAATTAATTGGGAGAAAATATAGTGGAACTGATTTAATTAGGGGATTTCACAGTTAAATTAATTTTTTATTAATACTTTTCTATCAGTTTTATCCTAGTCGATATATAGAAAATGGAGAGAAACAAAAAATAATAACAAAAAGAATTTACTATAAATCACAGGAAAAATATTCTTTATTGGTCTGAGATATTAGAAGAAAGTGCAGCAAGATTTTCCATTTGTCTAATATATATTACACTAGTCAAGAAGTTTACCTCTTTTACTGCTGGATGGTTTGCATATTTTCTTTTTATATTAGTGCAAATGTAGTACCACATCCTTATTTTTAATCAGTTTTCCTGTTGACAGCAAAGCTGACCAAAACCTAGATAGATAGATTTTATTTAAAGAGAGTCTACCATATTTACTCTATTAAGAAACCAGGAAAACTACTCAATATACTTAGATTAAAAGTTGTTTATACCTAACCAGATTAAAGAAATCATAGAATGGTATGGATTGGAAGGGACATTCAGAGTTAATCTTGCCCAACCTCGTCTACCATGGACAAGAGTATGTTTCACTACATCAGGTTGCTCAAAGCCCTGTCCAATTTTGAACAATTCCAGGAATGAGGCATCCACATCTCTGGACAACCTGTTTCACTACCTTCATCTTAAAAAAAAAAAAAATAGTCTAGCTTATATCCAATTTAAATGTGCCCATTTTTAATTTAAAATCATTGCCAGTTGTCAGTACAGGTCTTGGTTTAACTGAAGTGGAAGCTAAAGCTGGAAATACTGCTCTTTAGAGAAAAGCGGTTATGTTACAAGATCTTGTGCAAGCAGAGTTCATTCATCACTTCCTTCTCCTTCCACAGGTGGGCTGGAATAACTGCACCTTCTTTTAAACTGTTTGTGATGTTTGGTGTCTAAAACTGATCTTCAAGTCAGATAAATCTCTGATGGCCGAAACCAGCTACTGTTGGATAAAATATGATCTTTTCATTAGTTTCAAAAAGTTTCAGTAAATCTTTATACATTTGGGAGGAGGATAAATATGTTTTGTTTTCAGTTTAGTAATCTCATATTTCAAAAATTCAGAATTTGTAGTAGCAAACTAAATAATTGTAGCTTTTCCTCAACCATTTTCATATTACTTTTTAATTCTCACTTTTGTAAAATAACAGAGTACAATAAAGCTATTTCTACACATTAGCAATAGGATGAACATTCAATAAAGGAAGATCAAGACTGGTATTTTACACAGTGAGTTTATATTCTTCATCTTGTTTTTATAATTAAAATAAGCAGTCCAACATCAATATTTACAATGCATTAAGTTCTGTTCATTTATTAAACAGTGGATGATTAAATTAAATAGAACTTTATCATCTCATTTGACTCTCTCTCGTCCAACAAGCCTGAAAAAAAAATATTTGAGTGGAAGTGAAGTTTATTCTGGTTTATAAAATGTATTATCCCAATGCCACTATAATCTCTTTCTCCTTGGAAAGTCAGTATTGTGAATTTCACTGAAATATAACCCTCCAGCTTTCCCACCCTGTACTCAGAGACTTGTGAAAGACATCGTATTCAAGAAGTTGGTGATCTTGGACAGGTCATGTCTGCTCTAATGGGGCTCCTACTCAGAGAAACGTAAGAGAAGCTTTCTTAAGAATCTGTATGAAATTAATACAACCTGCAATTTGAGTACCTTGGACCATTCTCTGCGAGATCCAGCGAAGGCCCTGCACTGGCCTACTCTGACCTCACTCCCTCACTGTTGCAGAATACTTTTACCAATATTTATAGCTCTATTTCAGAACAAAAGTCTTTGCTAGAATATAGCAGACAGAAATACTAGAATACAGCAGACAGAAACTAAATTTATTCCATGACTACACTCACCATTCTGATCTGGAAGTGTTTCAAGGCAATTTTTCAACTCTTCCATGAAGGAAATTAATGTATTAACAAGCAGCTTTAAGTTGCTAAAGCTTTTACAGACTATAAATTAGTGACATTTTCTTTTATTTCCCCAAATGCATATAATGTGCTATGAAATTCTAACTGTGCACTATTAATTATTATCATCTTGCCCTGACAATGTGTCAGTGTTAGTTTACTGATTGGTGAAGCAAACCTGGTTACAAAAGCAGCACAAATAAAATTATTTTATCCAGAGGCATCTTCTGTTTATAACAAGTATATAATCACTATTTTTGTCATTTAGTTGTGACACAAGAGGCTTGCTTCATAAGAAGATCACTAAGTACTACCCTGCTTTTATACAAACAGCTAATACTTGATTGTTTGGGACATATTACACATTTATCACAGTTATATGTGTAGTTCAAATAAAACATTAGAGGCAGAATGAGTGACAATTTTGTAATTAAGACCTTATTTTCATACGTATGGAGCTATATCCTAGATGTAAATTAAAAAACGGGTAGAGGCTTAACCCTGCTTGATACATGGTAGTTTTTAGTTATTTGTGTGTGATACTCAACAAGAATCCTGAAGCTTTTTGTGCCATATAAGTACACCTGGAAACTGCCAGGTTTCATGATGGAAATGAACAGAAATTACTGTCTTGCTACTGATATGACTTACAGTCTGGATGTGTGGAATGTAGTATTTCTACTGCATAGTACCTGTAATTAGGAAACCCGGGAGTGCTTTCAGGCTCTTACAATCCCATACATACCCCAAGTGAGTTTCAGGATAACGTCAGGCAACAGCTACTGCGAGATGACAAGTACTCACTACAATTTCAGTTATCACAGAAGGAGAAGCTAAGCATGTAGACAGTGATAAAAGAGTGAGTAGTCAATCCTCACATCCCAGAAAATAAGTCTGCATGCAGTCTTTGCCACCGGAGGATTAACTCTTCTTTGGGCCCTGTTCCACTCTTGTCAGCATGGCTTGATGTGTTGTCATGCTATTGAGGGCAGCACAAAAGAGCCCCCATCTGCTTTGGGCCACCTTTGTAGAGCCTTAGGAGGTGCAGAAGAAGGGACCTGCTCAGTTGCAGAGCACTACAATATTTACTATGAGATCAGGTAAATATATAATATTTTCTTTTTCTAAATTTTTTTAAAATTCAGGTTTGCCTAGATTATATCATTCAGTATTAGATATGATATGATATGATATGATATGATATGATATGATATGATATGATATGATATGATGATATGATCCAGTGTATATTCAGACATATAAAAAGAAAAAGAAATATCTGACTTCTTACCTTATCAGCTTACTTTTCCCTTTTTTTTCTTTCCAGAAGCAGACTTGAATCTAGAGCTGAACTAAACATATCTGTGAAAACTGCAATCTAGTGTTTTATTACAGTAATATAAAATGGACCCAATTCATATTTAAGCAATTTAATGCAAGGATCATTGGAAAGAATATTTCTACTACAAAAAAAATCAGCCCTAACTGATGTTGGAAGTTAAATGACATCTGAATGATATTTTGATAAGAATGAAAGTCTCTAGCTCAGTATCTTGCATAGAACCACAGCCAACAGTATATTCTGGGGAAAATGGTAATTGAAAACAAGGAGGATATGGTGAAACTACCCACTCGGTCTAGTCATCTATGGCTCAAGAGACTTACTCTTCCATAGTCTTCCTCTTTGCACTTGATAGCTCTCAGTGGCCTGACAGCTTATGAAGCAAATTGAAATTGTTAACTTTCATAACATCCTGTAGCAATTTGTGCCATGATGAAATTATAAATTGTGTCATGGAGTACTGCATAACGTAAGGCACTGTTTTGAGACTGCAGCATAGCCACAGAGTTACCACAAAGGCAGATGTGAGATGGAGTGGGCTGATCCCTGCCATTAAAGCAGAATCTTAGCGCTGAGACCAGGTCGAAGAACAAGGTTGTACAGAAGCAACCCCCTTCTGTGAGAGCAAGAACATCTGTCAGATACATGCTCAGAACTCAGTAGGGGAAGCCTGTAAGGGCAGAACTAATTCAGGCATGCATTCCTTTGAGCACAGGAACTAAAAGTCACAAGAGAAAGTATGGTAAGCTTATCTCCAACAGACTTCTATTTGTGTTATGGATTATCCAAAGCTTAATAATAAAAACCAATAAAAAGCTTATTTTTATTTCTCAAAACTCACATTTACGATTTGTAGAGATGTGTTTGGGATTTTTGTCCACATTATAACTTTTTTTATTTTTTTATCTGGAAAAAAAGCTATATTAAAAAAAAAGAAACCCAAGCTTTTGAGATATTAACCATAATTAATTTGAGGTAAAAATGAAAATAACATTGATTTATCTTGAGATATGTAGATCTCAATAGCATGAGGTATGTTAATTGCCTTTGTGCTTTAGTTTTCATAGTGAAGATAGTCCTGGATGTTTGTTTATCATATTTCTAGATGTGTGTCACTATGGAAATTGAAATAGGTGTTTCTCAATCTTTTTTGCTATTCTTGGTTAGCCATTCGTAACTACTCAAGTCCCTGCTTAACTTAACTGGAAAGTCTCACAAGAATGTGCTTTATGAAGAATAGTAACTAAAGACAAAATGAGACTGAGATGAGCAGAATTCATATAGCAGTCCTAGAAAAAAACCAACATAGTTATAGTTCAGTGAGGATGCCTCTAGTGGTAGACAAACATATGGTTACTTCAAAAATTTTTTTTCTTTTTTAATTTGGAAATTATATCCAAGGGTGAGATAAAGATTTGGTGTTCAAAGAAGAAAAAGAGTCGTTTTATGTGCTGCTCCTATTTGACAACAAACTATTGGATGTGTCATTTTAGACTTATGTGTAGGAAATACTGCTTTTCCAAAGGCTATGTTTATGAACCCCTTGTAGCAGGATGACTGTAATGGGGTAAAACAACTTGAACAATGCCCTGTTTGCAAAGTTATCATTGGTAAGTGAAGAAGGGGGTGTCATGTTGCTTTTGGTTTTAAATAATGCTGAAACCAGTCTGACTCATCAATCCCAAAGTCAAACATCCTTATAGTAAGGTGAAGAAGTGGTAGACCTGATAAAATACCTGGATAAACCAACAAAAAAGTGATACTTCTGATAACTTATCTAAAGCTGTTAGCTGACACAGCTGGCCTAGACACATATGACTGGCAAGCAATTATTTTATACTATAAAAACTCAGTTCCAAATTTTAACATCAGGGTCTACTCATATCCCTCCTTGGAGTTTGTGGCAATTCCTCCCCTGAGTGGGGACACTCCTCAAGGTTACCCCTTAAGGCTCAGTGGAATATATTTACCCAAGCTGGCATGGGTAACATCAATCACTGCTTAATAATTGGTTTTGCTAGCTTTAATACAGTTGCTTTAGTATAGTTGCTTCAATATTACTTCATAGAGAACTATATCGTAATAGTTGTTATAGCTCCTATACTGTGTTATAAATAATTCTGATATTTTTGTCTAATTATTATAATAAATCATCTGTATTTATATATAGATAGATATTTTGCCATCCTTAATCCCCCAGGACAAATCTGTATAAAGGTTCAACTACACCTATTTAATCTTTAGACATAAACTCTTACCAAAGTCTGAGGCCAAGACTGGATCCAGCCACACCCGGGCTCCCCTCTGAGGAGTGGTTTGGTAAGCATGGGGGTTCTTTCTGCACCTGGTCACTCAACAGGAGGGCTTCTCTAACAAACTTTGTCTGAAGCTCCCACTTTGTCCACAACACCCCCTGCCATAGGTTTTTATATTTGAAGATACATCTACATAACATTTTATAAGCAGTCCTGTGCTGGACTCTAAGTCAAACATTTATTCAGCCAAAAGACACATATCCATGTTAACTGTGCTGTGACTAAGTTTATGGCACATTTGAGCTACTGAATCTTTTCATTTGGAAACAGTGATAAGCTATTACAGTCAAAGGATTTTGGATTAAGGCAGATCTGGACTTGGAAAAATTAAAAAATGGTCAGAAAGTATAAAAATATAATGCAGATATGGACTTTGTTGTGGTTTGATTACTTTCTTTACCTCAGTTTTCTTTCCAGCATAACCCAGGAAACAGAAAATTACTGTTATAATGGACTTGTCCAGACATGGGAAATTTCAGTTTAAAGTCATCAAAAATATGTTCTGAAAAAACCACTTTGATGGAGAAAAAACCAAAACTCTAAGTATGCAAGAGTCTTGTAGCCAGAGAATAATCAGAGAGATTTAAGTATGACTTAGATGCTCAGGCAAGGTTGTAGGGATTGTAAATATACATGATTGAAACCTTTAATCATCAGGTTTTCTTTTGGTTCTCAAGAAAAAAAATCACTGAAGCATGGTGGGGTTTTTTGCACTTCTCTTTAATTTTCTTACTTCAATTCCTCTTCTGCTGAATGCCCGGGGCAGAAGTGCCATTTTGCATGTTGTACTAAGTGGTTAGATAGCTGTTGTCTGTTGCTGGGAGTTAAGATTTGCATTTGTATTTCCTAATGCTCTCTGCTTGTAATTCATGTAATACAACATTTCATTAAATGTAAATGTCATGTAAAACACTTTAGACATTCAACTGGAACAAGCATTTCATGTCTTTGAGCAACAATGTGGTATGTAAGAACAGAAGAAAGATTGTAAAAGGCTGCTCAGATCATCAGAAGAATAAACTGATATCATATGTCTTATAAGACATGTAGTAAAAGTCAGTAATTGCTCATGAAGCAGAAAGAAAATAATCTAAATTCATCCATTACAAATGAGGACATTTTCAAAAAATCTGTTGACTTAGTGAAACCATTATTCATTAATATTTAAATTGTTTGTCTGTTAAATTTTTTAGTGTGAGTAAATAGATACTTCCCTGATTTTGTTGAATAAGAACAACTCTGAATATTACTATACTTTGTGAAGTACTACATGCATATATAACTGTCTTTGCTGACACTTCATATGATGAATCAACTGCATGTTTTGTATTTTTTGGTTAGGGGGAAGTCATAGAGCAATTAAATTAGAGTATAAGAAAGGCTGCTACATTCTGCAATTAACTAAATTAATTGCATTGTGAGAGTGTAAAAAGCAACTCACAAAATACATTGCAAAGAAATCTGAAGAACTGAGAATAAAGAAAGTTATTCCTTACAATTTAGATGTTTTTGATTTCATGAGACAGTAAATGCCTAACATCCCTAACTAAATGGTGTGATTTTTATATATTACCCCATTCCTCCCTAAGCCTAGATTTTCCCATTTATTTGCTACTCCAATATCGTGCAGATGAACTGAAGATGAATTTGGCCAAAACCACTAAGGGGCTGTTTGTGGAAATGAAGCTCTCAGCAGCAGTCACTGGCAGTGATCTGTCTGGACAATGAGGGCAGGAGGGCTGCTCTTCCCACCCAGCACAGAAGGCTGTGCTCTGTTGTACCTGGTAGAAAGTTGAGAAAGGGCTGACAAGGGATGTTTTCCCCAGGGGAATGCCAACGGACATGTGCCAGGCACTTCTTGATCTTATCTGAGTATGTACTAGTGCTTTTATTTCAGAAATTACACTTTCGAAAATAGTAGTGACAAAAATGAAACTTCACTTTGAAAGATCAGAAGATAGTGGAGTGTCAATAACCATAAAGCAGGCTATGAGCCTCAGTCACTGCAAAAAACAGAAAAACAACTTTTAAAAGAACAGTTCTGAATTAATATCTCTCATACATAAAATTATTACTATTATCATTATTATTATTTTATATAACTTAATACAATTTACTAGTTCTCTGTTAAGTTCAGTTATTGGCTATACTCAAATAAGTTATCTCAGGGTCTATAAAATTTTTTAATGTGAGGATATAAAGTTCACTAAATGTGAATTATATCCAAAATAATATTCATTTTTTTTGCAAAGATGGGGACCAATATATGAATACTTTACATTCCTAACTCCATTTTAAATTGAAAATAAGGAAGCATAAAATGGTTATCAAGGTTTTTCAAAAGAGACTTTCTATATACAGACTTTTTTTTCTAATATACAAACATAATACTTTAAGAAGAAACATAACATTTAATGTATTTTTACCTGGATTTCACTGGTTTTCAGAATTACAGGGTTTCTTAAATGTCTGTATGAAATTACACCAAGCTATATTTTTAATTCTATACCTTTTTGACTTCTTTATATCTGATGACCAATTTAATTTCTGTAGGTTGCCCTTAATATGTTTAATGCAAACTTTACTTTACAGCTGAGCTTTGCAGCTTTGTTTAACTGTTTTTCTTTTGTGCTAAGTTATAAGTTGAGAGGTTTTGGTGGTGGGGTTTTTTGGGGTTTTTTTGTTTGGTTGGTTTTTTGGGATTTTTTTGGTTTTTATTTGTTAGTTTTAATTTTATTTTAATCTCAGTGCATTTTTATTCTGTCTTATTCTTAATTTTTTATAATTAAAAATTTTTTTTTTACATCAGATATTCACTGGATCATAAGAATTAAATTTACTTGCCAGGGTACAAAAAAGATTGCAGATTAATATATTCCCCATAAGCAGAAACCAAAAGTCTTTGGAGGGGGGGGGAATTAAAATCAGAACGTGCTGTCTGAAAGTACTGCATATACCTAATTATACTCTAGGCAAATGTCACCATAAAACTATTTTTTATACCTCTCCCTTTCAATACCAACTTTCATATATCTCTTCCACAGTGAATGAAACATTTTAATCCTTGGATAATTTGCTTTGTTATTTAGTTTTCATCACTTTCTCTAGCACAGCAATGTACAAATGTGATCAGAAATAAATTTGATGATTTAATTAAGGAAGCAGATATGTCCACGTACTCAAATTAAACTGCACTGTATAATCTAAGATTGTCAATTGAATTTCTTTTCTTCATGCCACTGTCTCATCAGTCACTTTTCTTCCTCAAAAAACTTTTTTTTCCTGTCTGTTTTCTTAGTTAATTCTCTCTGTTTTCTTACTTTCTTGCTTTCTTCTTCTTACATACTCTTATGGAAACACTAAAATATTGTGAAGCAACAAGTTTAAATACGAATTATCTTTGTATGATTACAATTTAGCAGTATTGAATGAAGACCACAGATTTGGATTTCACATTGCAGTCCTTTAAATTCCGGAATAACTGCTGCTTCTGATAACATTGTTTTCTCTGGTCTATGTTAGAGCTTGTTATTTTCTCTATGGAAAATGATACAATTCCTAAGGGAGGCATAAATCTTTCATTTAGTAGTGGAGAAGGGAAGAGGGGAAGCTGGGAAAGCTCTTCAACTTCCTTGTCTGCTCAGTTCATCACTGGGGCTTTGCTGCTATCCAGAATTTTTGAGACTGTGTGAGAGTAAGGGTAATGACTCCTTTTCCTAGCCAGAGACTACTGCTCATCCATAGAAAGTTTATTTGTAACACAATCTTTTGCCAGCAAATATTGGTACATACTAAGTAAAATCAGTGCTGACAGAATCATATTTCTATGACATTTCACTTGATATATAATAAGATATTCCAAATTTATTTATTTATTTTTAATTCTTTTTTAAAGTACATTTTTATTATAAGAGCAGATATTGCTATTAATTTATTATTTTAATGTTTTGGGGAGTAAAAAAAATTACTTCTTAATAAATAAATTACTTCTTAATAAAATCTCTTTTATATTATGCTTATATAAACATACCAACTCTTTCAGGGTATCTCACTGTACTCTAATGTACAGAATGTATCTCAAGAAAATTCTTTTTAGTGAAATGAAACAGAATTCTCACTGGCTGATAGTTTTGATTTCTGTCACTTTCTTTAATGGTCTTTTTTAACCAAGATTTATCTCTTGTTAGCAGTTCTTTTTTCTGAAATACAGGAACATGTTAAAATAGCCAAAGTCCTGTCTGTATCGCCAGCAACAGCCAGTTGATAACCAAGTTTTGCCTCTTCAGCTGTAGATGAACAGCAAGATTTATCTCCAAAGGCCAGGAAGATTTCAGCAGCAGAATTTGCCTCTCTTCAAGCAACAAATCTTCCTGGATAGTCTCCCTAGACAAACCACAGGTGCTTCCATCACTTGCAGAAGATATTCACCAACCGTTGTCACGCACTGCTTCCTTTCAATATTAATGGTCAGTCCACACTGGCTTGGAGGTACGCTTCAGCTGGACTTGTTCGCCTTCCTTAGCAATTAGACCATTGCTGATGCTGAGCTTGGTGAAGTTTTTTCTTGTCACCACAAGCTTCCAGTTTTCCACATCTTTGGAGTCTTGGTCTGCCATTAAGGTCTTCCTTCTTCCTTGGATTGTGTGGCCAAAATTTTTCTTCTCTACAAAGTATCTGTGAAAACTGTCAGTCTCCTGTTCAGCATCCTGGTGCTATGCAATTTGCCCTGTCCTTGTCTTGTACCTCCTGCTGTCATGTCAGAGCAGGAGGAGCACCAGACACCCCTGCAGCCCCAAGCCGAGGTGCAGGCACCCACCCTCTGCAGCTCCTTCCGAGTCAAGGACTCCAGTTTGCAATGGGTACTTTCTACAACTGTCAAAGTATGGAGAAATGGCCACAGTCCATCACCACTTCAGTCACAGAGTCTCAAACTGTCTGGAGCAGAACTTCTAGATGCTCTTCAATTCTCTGCCCTGGTGTCAGCTGGTGTCTGTGTTACCTGTACTCCTGCATACCAGCCGAACCATTTTTTCTCGAAACAGGTGAAGAACAGCCTGATGTTCCTCTCTCAGCTGTCTGTTACACTACTGCTGTTCCTTTTTAATTTAGGTATCTTCAGGAAACAGCTAATAAAAATTGTGGGCTGCAGAGGTCCCTAGGGATTTCCAGAAGTAGCAACAAATAGGATCCAGATTAAAGAAAAACATAGACCAAGCAAAATAAAAATAAAACAGAAGCAGAAAAATAGTATTAATAAAAACCCAACAAGAGACAACTAGGAAAAAAAGACTCTATAACCTATATTTTGCCCCCTTTCTTCAGAACATCTATGAAACATTTCAAGTAGGTTGTGTGTGTCTATCTGCACAACAACCGTGTTGGTTTTTGACTTCTGGTGGAAATAAAAAGAAAAATCTAGGTGAATTGGAAGAGAAACAGATTTCTGCTGTCCTTTTCCAGAAACACTGGCAGTTTTATGAGATCATGAAATTTTGTCTTCTCATCTTTCTGCTTTATTTCACTCTTTGGAATGTACTGTGAGAGGTAGTTTCAAAACGAAAAGCAAAAAGAATTTTTGATAATTGTGGGAAAAGTAAAGTACTATGGAAAGAAAAAAAGAATACTCATAATTCACTGCTAAAATTTTTGTCATTTCTATGTTGTTAAAAGGTCAGAAGAGCAAAAATCAGTGTGAGATCAAAGATCTGGCCACATAGATCATAGCAGAAAGAATCATCAGAAGAAGCAGGTTAATAGTCCATTGAAACACTCTCATTAGTACAGTAGTTCCTTTAGACTCCTGACATTTGATCTTCACTTCATCCAGTCTTGGCTGATAAAACATTTAAAATTCCGTTTATAGTTCATTATGCATTAAAAAAAAAGCCCACCGATTTTAA
The DNA here is from genome assembly GCA_013397175.1 of Platysteira castanea. Taxonomy (NCBI): domain Eukaryota; kingdom Metazoa; phylum Chordata; class Aves; order Passeriformes; genus Platysteira; species Platysteira castanea. Next base: position 97,360 of record VYXC01012410.1, read on the forward strand.
GTTGGGAAACTACAAATCTCCCAAATTAGAAAAAGTGCTCCAGTAATTTTAAATCACTTCATATTCCCTTATCCCACTTTCAAACTCAAGTACTAATAAAAAATTTTTAAGTGTCCTAATAATTTTATGCACCTCCAAATCATGTAACTTGAGCTCCAATCTTTCTGAAGTACATTTTCAATGCTGAAGAATACATCTTAATTTTTCTAAGCACAGAATTTAGAGGAAGAGGAGAAAGACAGAAATTTGAAATCTGGCTTGATTGTAGGCCAATCAGAAGTAAAAGATGCAAGATAGTGAAGTCTGCATGTATCGGGTAGGAAGGTAGTCTCAGCATGGCGCCATCTGGAATAGTTGAGAGTTTTAAAATACCACACATCACAACACAAAAAGTAAGTGTTTATAACATCATCAGGTTTCTGAAATACTCTTCTAGCTTCTGTATACACTATTTTTAATATCCAGTAAACTAGTAGGAATCGGTTCTTATATACTGAAGGAGTTAATGACTCATATGTGTGATGCTCTAGCTTAAAACTCCTTTATTTAGGAGTCTGTTTGGCTGTTACTTCGGTCCTTTCTCTATTCTCTTCTTAATGATGCTGTGGTTTACTTAAAAATCCTCCATATTTTTCTAACAGTTCTAGTCATATTTTGCAAATTCTCTGAGAGATTAATTAATTAACACTATTCCTTTCCTCCTGTTAATTGCTTGGTAGCCAGAAAATGAGGAGAAAATAAGGAGGATAAGGAGGAGGATTGCAGCTTGAAGCACTTGTATTAATAACAAAAGATTTGTGGCGTCTCTGTTATGTGGCCTTTTAAATTATTACAAAGAAAGGCATTCAGAGCTCAATTACTTGTTATTGTCATTGATAAGCACCAGATTGAAAAAAAAAAAATAAGAAATTGCTAGACAAGGTGAAATTTTATTATGTAATTAATCAGTTTTCTTCTATTTCTCTAAGTTGCTAACATTTAGAAAGTTAGAACTTAATACACAGCTGTTAAGAATCAGATCTCATCTGAATTCATGCTCAGGTGCTGGGGAAACAAAAATGTGGGTAAATAGCAAAGTTTCTATCACATTGCTGTATGTTATCTGGTGCTTTGTACTACGTAATATTAGAATGAGGGAAATTAATTCCTAGTACAGAGATTTTTTTAATGATATAATGCTAAACTGATATAGTTAATTATGCATTATTTTTGCTGCTTTTAAAGATAATTTTATTTCTGAATAGGATGAAATGTCCAAATTTGAGGTAAAAGAACTGGGGGTTTTTTTGTGGGTTTGGTTGGTGGTTTTTTTGAGGGGTTGGTTTGTGGGGTTTTTTGTGTTTTTTTGGGGGTTTTTTAACAGCTGAAACCTTAGTGATGTTAAAATAAAATACTATTCCATAAGTCTCTGCAGGGTTTGATTGGTCTGGACCAAAAATGGACCAGGTGAGTTCTAAAATTTTTATCACTATTATAAGATTTCTAGATATCTGTCTAATACAAAGTATAGGCAAACTTACCTATATCTCCTTTTCCTGTAGATGTCATCAAATGAAGGCTGGTATAATTGTATGATAAACATGCTGTTTACCTGCAGAAAGGAATCCAGGAATATTTGCCACTCACTTCTCAGATACAAAATTATCTCCCAGAAATTGTTTCAGACATGGCTAATTTTATACAGATTCATATCAGTGTAAATGAAAAAAAAACAAGCAGAAACTCAGTACTATGAATGCAAAAGCAAGCAGCCAAATTAAGGAAATAATCAGAAGGTTTACTCAGCTGTGGTTTTAAAAATAGTCATTATAATAAAACTGCAAGTTCTATCAGTATACCTGATATTACCTACTCTTTAAGAGCACTTTTTTAAAAAACTAAGTAATTCGTAATGAGGTGATTTTTAACTTCCTGCGAAACCTTTATCCTCTTCTCAGCAGCTTTCTTCCTTAAATATTTATGTTTTTCAGTTTGATTCAGAAATAGTACTAGTTCTCACATTCTATTTGTCCCTTCATACATGAATGGACTTTTCTGTCTTCTGTGCTAATGTACTTTAAAAGATGTCATTACTGTCACCTGATGACATTTTTTCTGCACAACAGCTTTGTAGAGACCTTTTTTCTAATGCAGGATATTAAGAAACCAGAGAATTTAATAGGTTTGGGAAAAGGCCTTGCTTGCTTGTTGACAAGTGCAGACTGTCACACTGATCATTCATATAAAAAAGGTAAATAATAATGTTTTTGTTTTTTTTTTTTTTGGCTCCAGAAGTGTTCAGCTAAACGTGTATCCAGAAGTAATCTTTTCACCTGAACTGTCATTACTGAAAACATAAATCAGGAAAAAAACCCCAAAACTGTCAGCATAAGAATTATGTTAAGAATTCTTGAGTTATGTCCTGGTTTGTACATACTTCCTCTAGGTCTGGCAGTGTTCATTATAGAACCAAAGTAAGGCAAACCTAGGATGACCTTCAGTCTTTGGGACCTTTCTTGTACAATGGAACATAGTACTGGTAATTCAATGCTGAATATGTGTCCTCGCCTCTTACCCCTGGTCTTACAAGTTATGAAAGGAGAAGAAAATAGTGGAGGGAGTTCTGGGTTGTCTTTATCTGTATGTGAAGATCTATATGAAAAAGAAATAGACTATTATGTAAATATATATATATAAGAATATGAAATGATAGGTTTATAGGGAAGAGAAAAGTCTGGGAAAAAATAGAGGAATAGAGCCCAAGAGACAAAGAGAATAGGCTCAAACAAAAATGAACAAGAGAAAAAATTTAAGAGAAAAGTCAGATTAACAGAGGGAGGAAAATAACATTGAATGCTTGCTTCATTATAGAACATGCAGCTGTGACCAAAGCAGTCATGTAATCATACAATCATAGAATGGTTCGGCAGCATTCTTTATTCAACCATGACACTTGTATGTTGTAGCTATTTTTGCTACATATTCCATAATTATTTACTGTGTTAGTCAGACTTATTTTTTCTTTCTCCTTAGAATATGGCAAATCAACAGTGCATGACCAACCTCAGGAAAAAAAAAATACAGCTGAGGATGTAATCCATAAGTTACTAAATCAAGAGTACTGCAGCACCACCACTGTGATTGCCTTGTATTTGGAAATAAGTTTAAGGAAATAAGGAAACATTCAGTCATTATCTACATTTAATCTAGACATTAGCTTGGATTTCCCCAGTCATAGATCCTCTCCTTAATACTGCATTTAACTGACTTGGTTAAAAACTAAAAAGTAACATATTTACATTTCCAGGAATTAGATAGAATCCTTAAAAAATTGTTCATACCTAGTGGGATATGACCCAATGAAAATGAATTCATTGAGATTGAATTAAAAGTTGTTAGATCAGTGTAAGTGTCACCCTCCACAGAGAATATGGTATGGAAAATCAAAATTTGATTCATAACTTAAAAGCAAGTGTTATACCAATGAAAATTATATTAATGTGGTATTTCAACTCTACTGACCTAAATTTAGGTGTCTAAAAATAGAGCCATATAGCTCACCAAATATGTATGTACCAGATATGTACTTCGTGGTGTCTTGAATAACTCTTCAGAAACTATCTACTCTTTTCTAGTGCATCAACTATAATGACGCCTAGATAGTCTATACACACCTAAATCCAGGTGTTAAATCAGGAGCTTATTCACACTTTTAACAAGTAATTGAAATCTCCTGTTCCTCATATTTTCTACTTTTGCATAGTTTGGAAAGGGTTTTTTTTGATATGTCTATGTTTGTATCTCTGAGTTCTCAAAGGCAATATCAGTACTATGTACACTTGACTAAATATGCAAAGTCATTTCTACTTTTAATATAACATATCTATACAACTTTTAAATTTCTCATATTTTACTGATACGGATAGCATATGGAACCTTCTTCATATTGACTTATTTTGGTAAAAAACTGCATGTATAAATGCAATCTGTAACAGGTATGGACATTTGTTTTATAAGCTGGTAACTGGAGTAATTCATAAAAACTAACACTACGTAAGTCAGTGAGTCTTACCATTTAGCTGGTATTGCAGTACAGATACTGGATTCATTGACTTTGTGTCATGCAAGTAATGGGGTAGGGGAAAACCAAGCTAAAACTCAGCCAGCAAAAGCAGCTACAAAATCTAAAACCTAATTAGAAAAAAATGATGAAAAGAGAGTGATTACATTGGAAGCACTGCAAAGTTATCAGCCTGGTGCATTACACACTTATGGTGAGACTTACGTAAACTGTGGCCAAGATTTCTTTACAAAGATAAGGAATGCAGATTAAAATGACTGTTAAATACAATTTTAGGTGGCATCAGGGCTGTGTCTTTTACTTTGAATGTCTCATTTGTCTTCAGTTATTGTACTTTTGTCAGTAGTCCCGGAGGGCATCAACTGTACACTTTTAGGAACACTGGAAGGTTCAGTTCAGGAACACTTCAGCTCCAAATGGACATTCAGGGTACGTACTAGACTGTATTTTGCCTAAAGCCAAAAAAAAGATATTCTTAAATGAATATTGACATCAGGTCTTCCCTGTCAACTGCTTTACTCTATACAGATATTTCTATTTGTCCAGACTGAGAGACATTGCCAAAGATGCTACTTGCTTTAAATAACACAAATACTCTTCCATTCATCCATTCTCCTCTGTGTATTTTTACTAATAGTAAATAAGTGGATATTTGCACTTAAAATGTAAAAATACTTTCATGTAATACATGTATAAGTATTAACAAATACTAATATTATGTATGTATGAAAGCAGTAAGGGCATCCTGCAGTGAATGTGGAGAAGTTACACTAAGATCTGTGCGAACCTATCAAAAGACAGGTTCACAAGAACTGGGAATGCCTGTATGTCTCTGCTTGTGGACCAAGCTGATTTGCTGCAAATCTGATCTGACTATCTGATGCAGGAGCTATACCAGTGAATTTGCATGATAGTCAGCATGACTACTGCTGTTTCAAACTGCTAAGTTCAATACAAAACCGTAAGGCATAAGTCGATCAAAAGTTAAAGCATATTGTTAAGAACATGTTTTATGTTCTAAAGACCAAATGCCTCTTAAGTACTAATCGTCTCAGGGCATTGACCATCTCTCTAGGAAGCATGTTCCAGGGTTTGACCACTCTCTCGGTAAAGAAATGCTTTCTAAGGTCCAATCTAAACCTTCAGTGTAGCTTTGAACAATTCCTATCAGAGCACCCCAGGGAGAAGAAATCAGTACCTTTCTCTCTTTCTCCACTTTCCCTCTGCAAGAAGTTGAAGAGAGCAATGAAGTTGCCCTCCAACCTCCTTTTCTCCAAACGAGACAAATGAAAAGTTCTTATCTGCTCCTCACAAAACATTCCTTCCAGTCCTTTCAGCATCTTTGTTCTTTTTCTCTGGATACATTCAAGAACTTTCAGATCCTTGTTAAATTGTGGGGCTCAGAACTGCCCACAGGACCGGAGGTGAGACTGAACCAATGCTGAATAGAGAGGGACACCTCTTTTGAGCAGCTGGTGGTGCTGTGTTTGATNGGTAAAGAAATGCTTTCTAAGGTCCAATCTAAACCTTCAGTGTAGCTTTGAACAATTCCTATCAGAGCACCCCAGGGAGAAGAAATCAGTACCTTTCTCTCTTTCTCCACTTTCCCTCTGCAAGAAGTTGAAGAGAGCAATGAAGTTGCCCTCCAACCTCCTTTTCTCCAAACGAGACAAATGAAAAGTTCTTATCTGCTCCTCACAAAACATTCCTTCCAGTCCTTTCAGCATCTTTGTTCTTTTTCTCTGGATACATTCAAGAACTTTCAGATCCTTGTTAAATTGTGGGGCTCAGAACTGCCCACAGGACCGGAGGTGAGACTGAACCAATGCTGAATAGAGAGGGACACCTCTTTTGAGCAGCTGGTGGTGCTGTGTTTGATGCACCCCAGGATGTTGTTTGCCCTCTTGGCTACCAGGGCACCCTGCTGACCTCTGCTGAGCCTGTTGCTGATCAGCAATCACAGATTCCTTTCTGCAGGGCTTCTCTCCAGCCGCTCCTGTCCTTATTTATACTTGTGCCTGATGTTACTCTATTCTAGCTGCAGAATCCATCATTTGGACTTCTTAAATTTCAGACTACTGATGATTGCCTGCTGCTCCAAACAATTTCAATCCCTCTTTAAGGCTTCTTGTCCCTCAACAGAGTCATCAGCACATCTGTACTAGTTTGAAATCAAACCAGTGGGAGATCACAAGTCAGAATTATAATTTTAATAGGAGAAAAATTAAAAGAAATAAATAAATGCAGTAATACAAGGATACTGACAAAAGTCAGAATACAAGCTGACACTCTATGGTGGTGGCAGTCCAAGCGAAAGCGGTCCTGTTGAAGTGGTGATCCTGTAGAAAGAAGGGTCTGAAAGTCNCCAATGCTGAATAGAGAGGGACACCTCTTTTGAGCAGCTGGTGGTGCTGTGTTTGATGCACCCCAGGATGTTGTTTGCCCTCTTGGCTACCAGGGCACCCTGCTGACCTCTGCTGAGCCTGTTGCTGATCAGCAATCACAGATTCCTTTCTGCAGGGCTTCTCTCCAGCCGCTCCTGTCCTTATTTATACTTGTGCCTGATGTTACTCTATTCTAGCTGCAGAATCCATCATTTGGACTTCTTAAATTTCAGACTACTGATGATTGCCTGCTGCTCCAAACAATTTCAATCCCTCTTTAAGGCTTCTTGTCCCTCAACAGAGTCATCAGCACATCTGTACTAGTTTGAAATCAAACCAGTGGGAGATCACAAGTCAGAATTATAATTTTAATAGGAGAAAAATTAAAAGAAATAAATAAATGCAGTAATACAAGGATACTGACAAAAGTCAGAATACAAGCTGACACTCTATGGTGGTGGCAGTCCAAGCGAAAGCGGTCCTGTTGAAGTGGTGATCCTGTAGAAAGAAGGGTCTGAAAGTCCAGCAGTAGGTCTTGTCTTCTGGGAGTCCAGCAGGCAAAACCCTCCTGTGGTGTTCAGAATCTCAGCTTATATCCAGGATGGAATAGTTGGCTCCTCCCTCTGGGCGGAGCATCTCCCAGTGGGATGGTGAGTCCTGTGGTAAGGCACTGATGGGCCATTAACAGGAGGTAGTCCAAGGGGAGTTATCTCTGAGTCATGGGGTGAGGCACTGATGGCCCATTAACAGGAGATAGTACAGAGGGAGAAGGCAGGGAAAACACTGCTCCACCTGGTTCCAACAGCTCACAAAGATGGTAACAGAATACACTTCAACCCAGGACAACATCTCAATTTGATATCATCAGCAGGCTTAAATGCATTCAGCTCCTACATCCATATTATTTATAAATGTTTTGAACTGAACTGAAATTGTTTGGTGGCGCACAGTTTTACTACAGATAAGTTCCTTTAAAGTTAAAGTTGGTATGTTCCAGTTCTCCCCTTTTGTTACAGTAAATGGTTTTTCCCGGTTTGTTCTGCTACCCTGCCCCCTATGCCAAATAAAGTCATTCCCCCTCCCTTGGATCCCTATCCATCACTCAAACCACTCCCTTAGTTCCAGACTGTTCTATATCCATCACCCAAACCCCTCCTGCACCCTATGTCAATCTTCCCAGACCCATACCTCTTTATCCAGAAGGTTCTGTTATATTTGATGTTTCTTTGGGTTTTCATACTGCCAATAATATCAGTAGTCTATCATTGGTCATATGCAAATGTTATCCCTCCTTAAACCCCTCCCTATGTCATTCCCTATTGGTTGTTCCTTTCCCTGCCTCTTGTAACCACCCCCTTTTAAGTGTCCCTGTCACCCATTGTATCTGGTTCAGTCGGTCCGGACTGGGTTTGGGAAGTAAACTGCTTTCCTTGGACGTGTGGACTGGGTGTCCCTTCCCTCGACTCTTTGTCTCTCGGTCTCGCTGCTGGTTCAGTGAAGGGGTTTTGCCCCCTGCTGCCTCCTGGCTCTGGGCTCAAGGCCAGGAAGTGGCCCCTGTCCTACGGTGGTCCTTGTGTGGAGCTAGCTGAGGAGTGACCGTTGCGGTCAGTGGCACTGGACTGCCGCAAAATTGGTCCTAAAATTTGGGTAAATTTCATCATAATGTCCAGATAACTTCCTCTTTTATATAAGCATGTCAGTACTGAGTTATGTTTAATACCACCCAGCACGATTTTCTATGGTAACCAAAACCTGTATAAGAATGCAAGAATATAAAAGATTTCATTTCAGAGATTCTATATCAGGATTTTTCCTTTTTTGTAAAATCATTATACACTTTATCAGACTTTATGTGCCTGATTGTAAACCTGAGATTATTGCTACCTATGTAGATATCTTTCAGCCTATATTTCTACATATTGATTTCTATGTTTTGATGGTACCTAAGAAAAGATATTCCCTTTACAAGCATTATAAATTTATTAGTCACTATGTTTCTAAGTCTAAAATATAAATCTTGAGCAGAAGCAGGTCTAGCATGAGGATGTAGCCACTGATATTTAATACTCATATTATGCATATATTTTTTATTCTTTTAAAAGAGCTAATAGCTTTTGTTTCACAAGATATACTCACCAAAAAAAAAATCCATACTAAGTCCTGGTTATATCTCTTCTAAGCATTTAGAAATATATTTTAAATACAATTTCCCAGAATCTAAGGAAAGAATAAAGTTATGCTAACTCATTTATAATTATTTGCATTCTTCTTTCTTCCTTTTTAATAAAAATTGCCGTTTCCTTTTCTACAATCATCCAAAATCTCCTGTATCACCTATAATTACGGAAATTATAATCACTGATGATCAAAGATAACAGTAGCCAGATCGTATTTCCAAATTTTGTTTTTCAAGTCTTAAGGCCTGGTCTGCAAAACAATGCATATCACATAACCTTGTCTTCGTAACCTTGCTTTGAAATCCGACTGTTCTTGAAATTAACCTTATGACATGCACGGGCCTAACTCCGCCTTTTGTGGATGGCTATGAAAGTACTGAATAAAACCTCCTTCTTCAAAATTTTCTATTGTAACTTGTTCTTACCTGTTTAGTGTTCAACCTTCTTTGTTTTTACTTTACTAAAAATTCTGCTGTGTAAACCGCAGCAAAGAAATTCAAATAAGCTATAAATAGCATGTTTAGCATTGCTGCATTGTCCTAACCTTGAAAGTGGTTCAGATTGTCTTTTGTGCAAATTGCTTTTCTTTGCAACACAGTTTTTATGTTTCTAGATTTTGCAGTCTGGTTTACAAAGAAATAGTGTTTCTTAGTATTTTAAAGACAGTTTGAAATCAATAGCTAGAACTCCTAGCATCCTCCACTTGACCTAAAATCCATGAAAAATAGAGGGTCTAACTATTTTTACCACAGTACAGAAAGAATAAGTGGAATTGGAAAACTTAGAAGGCTTTTATCCTATTACTTTTCTTAATATTTCTCTTCTAATTAAAGTCATAAGAGGTTCTTTTATGGCAATGAACCAGACGGATGGTTGGGGACATCCTACTCTAATAAGAAAGAATTGGTTCAATAGCATTAATAACTTCTGAAAGCACTGAGTAATTGTGTTGTAGCTTTGTCCATGAAATTAATTCCTTGTGGAAGCAAAAAGCATGTCATCTGTGAGAAAAAAAAAAAAAAAAAAAAAAAAAAAAAAGCAGAGACAATGAAAATATTTTTGTCTTTTTGTTTTCACTTCAGGGAAATATTTATGTACATAAAAGTGAGTCCCTTTGTGTCATGCAGTGATTCCTGCTTCACAGAAGGGGAGTGGACTAAATAAGTTATTTGCTTTGGATGTAATAAATCAGATAAATTATATAACATAAAAGATACTCAAATGTTTATGCAAGTACTTAGCTAATATTTTTGCCTAAAGATATGAGACAAAATTGGTTAGGAACTCATAACGAAAACTGCAGCTTTATATACAATACACTGTTTTGAGGTGGAGGCTGAAATGAATAAATTTAACCCAGAACTTCCTAAAAATCATATTTTTATTCTTTAATTGTGATTCTTGACATAATGACATGAAGAAAATAGAAGGTAAGATTATTCTCCTAGTTTCTTCAAGAGAAGGCTATGTACTTTGACCATGTTCTACCCTCAGTTAGTCTGATTTTATGTCATTTTTAGAATAGATTTCTGTGACATTATTCCTGAATCAAAATATTTTAATTAGGATCAATTTGTTATGAAGTTAATTTAAGAAAACAAAAACATAGTGAAATTAATGTCAGTAATTTTTTTTCATTTTAGTTGGTCTTGTAGTTTCCACTGTTTAAAGCAGTACTTTCATTCTCTCTTCTCTTAATAGTGAGAGGTACCTGATCAGTTCTACATGACCAGTTTCCCTTTTCATATAAAGCTGTGCAGAACCCTAGAAAAGTATTATAAATTTGTGTCATTCAGGCATTCTCAAACTTGCACTTCTGTATATTCTAAATGACAACCTTAACTTTCCTGTTTTGCATGTGCTTTTTATAAAAATGAATAAAATACATATTTTTCTACTGACATCTGTATGAAACAGGCAGAGCAAGAGACTAAGATTCACTGCAAAGATCTCTGACACGTATATGTATATATAATGTGTCTGTAATGTAGATAAACCAATAAGATTTATAAACCCATGGTGTTTAGACTTAGGGTACAAATGTCATGGATGCATTTGCTCTCAGGCCATGGAAGATTAGAAAAATAATTGATGCTTGTAAAGGGCTTGATACGGTATCAGTACCTTCAGCTTCCTCAAATTGAAATTGAATACTTCAGGTTTGACTGCAAAGCAATGCAATATATAAAGGTATTTTTTGTGTTTGTTGTTGGGAAATCACAAGTTTATTTGCTTTTACCCTTTTTATTTTCTTCCCAATCCCACTGGTGAGGGAGTGACTGAGCAGCTGGGTGGTACTTGGGTGGCTGGCTGGGGATAAACCATGACACCTTTAAAGGTTCCTTCCCACCCATTCTGTGAGTATATATTCTGTATTCTTTCCATGTGGTTTTGCATTTCTTCTTTGTACTCTTCATTCCGGCATTCTACAAATCTTAACAAAACAATCAAACTACTTGAAACTTAGAGCAATATTTTTTGGGGAAAAAAATTACGTAAACAAAGCTTTTCAATGACAGGTGTAAGGAAATTAAGTGTAACTTATCAAAGAACATTTGTTCGGGTCCAGCAATTATTTAATTAAAGTGTCACTTTTCAGAGGAAGAATCTTTAATTCAGAAAATTATAAAGCAATGTGGTGGAGCTTAAAATCCTTTGAGCCCATAATAGTTTTAACACCTTCATTCACTCAGGACTCCAGATTTTCTATTTTACTATAATTTGAGTGGAGACTTGATTAATTTTCGCATAAATAATTGCCAGACTAAGACCACAAATATACAAACACAGTTTCTAACAAGATCATTAATAATATTATTGCTTGTTGAAGTGTTCACTCTTTGCTAAGATCAGATGGGTTTTTTAACTATAGATTTTACCAATGTCTTACAATTTTATTAAAAAATTAGAACAAAATTCTTGTAACAATAGGACAATTCTTTTTGCTATCTTATTATAGACTTAGCTCAGTGAACATGTGCTTCTATCACATTGTAGTACACTTATTTTTGCAGTGCAGATTAGTTTAGATTATAATTTTGTGGACACTGTTAAGAATTTTGCACCAAAAGATGCTTTTTTATATCAAATCCACTTTCCTGAAAGATACATATACAACCAGTACACTTCTTTGTAGCTTAATTAAAATAGATGTCTTCTTTTTGTCCTCCTCTGTAATTACTTTCCTCACTTTTATTACGTTTTGCCACACTCTTTCCAGTATTTGACAGTGATATATGAGCAGCCAGTGGATGGGCTAATGCCCCATCCAACCTGAGTCACCTAGCAGGCAATTTCTTCAGGCAGTGAACACCTGACCTACATTTTCAAGGAACCAGACAGGTCAACTTATTATCCTATGATTCTCTGTCTATTTGGAGAGTAGCTAAGCAGCTACTGTAAGGAATCAAATTCTTGACACCTAACCAATGTCTTCCTTATTTTCAAGTGATCACAGTTGCTTAAAATTTTATTTTTACTTTCATTAACATTGGTGGTTGGTGGATTTATTTTTATGAGATTATAAATACATTATGTGATTCTACTTTCCATCGGTCGAAGTTACTGATTGGTAGTTTTCTTACTGAATATTTTAACAATGGGGCTAAAGAGCTATGAAATAGGATTAGTATTTCCTTTCCAGAAAGCATTTAAAGAAAATTAATCTCTTGTTTGCTATATAATCCCTTCTGACCAGCGATATTTTTAGAATTATCACTGACATGTTTTGCAGAGAGTATCTGGTTGCCTAAGACCTACCAGTAATGCAGTTCTGAGAGACAGGGTCTTAGTTCTAAACCTGAACCCACAAGAGATTTCCCATGCATCTTTCAGGTTTTTTAAGTACAAGAAATTATAAGAATTACTCACATAGTGAGTGTGACTATTATTGAAATACTCTGTAAATACAGTGCTGTATTAACTAAAACTTTTCTGGACAGAAATCTAATGAATGTTAGGCATCTCCAAACATCTTCATTTCCTGACTCAGCAGTAATAACAGCAAAAAAATACAATTGGCTTTTCTCTTAAACACTTTCAAAAGTGAAGATGGAAATTACTCTATTTCTTTGCTTCTGCTGTGTGTTAAAATTTTGCTTTAAGATTTGTCTTTACAGCATCTTCTTTATTAATCAGAATGTGAAAATATTTAAGACATATTTCATAGTGGGAAATATTCTGTGTATTTACAAATGAATAGTTCTGGCACTGAAGCAGTAGGGCTCATACAAACCTATGGCAAAGTAAAAGTGGTCATGGCCTAATTATTTTTTGTTTATCTTATCATTTAATGAAGGTCTTTTACTATGTGTAAACTCTACTTATTTGTAAAAAGGAATGTGTCGAAATTTAACAAGACCGTGTGCTGTGCATGCATATGAGAAACTCGTGTTAACCTTGTATGGAGGCCCTTCTCCAGATACTACATTTTATTGCTTGTGTCCTCTCCTCTGATACAGATTTTCTGAGGATTTGATTTCAAAGGTAGTACTTTTACTGATGTGATGTGTGGGTTATATGGTTGAAAAAAAAAAAGAAAAAAATTTACTCTGATTAAATCCAGGAATTATTTCCATGGTCTCAACTTCCTGCCTTTTTTCCCATGTATGCATTCATGTAGGTAATAATTCATTTACATATTTTTCTGGAAACCACTTCCTCCTTGGCAAGTGATAAAATTATCATCTAGGTGGTGTCAACTGGAGGTGCAAGTGATCTTACAGGGAAACACTGATTTAAAGCCCCTCAGAATATAACATTTTCATGAAACAGAACTAAAATTTACTAAAAATACTCATATCTGTTGAAGTATGTGTATGACTGCAATATACCCGATGCCTTCTTGGACAAAGTTTTGACAACCAGTGACAGGAGATACTGATGAATGATTTAATGCTATATGATACAGAATTTTTTTTTTGTTGAAAAAGGGCTCACAGCCAAAACTATATTAATTGAAGTACCCAATCGACCTATAATTACTATCATTGGTATCTGAGCTAACACTAAACTAAATGAATACAACTATTTACAACATTCAGTCTTTCTCTTTCTGAATTGATGTAAGTGCTATATTTATTTATTTTACGGGAATAGGTTTTATTCAGTAAGTACCGTTGAACTGGTGTTGAAACATTTTTCATTCAGCAGCCATATCCATCTCAAAAGCATTTTGAAGCCTCTTCAAGAGAGGCTTGAAGAGAGATAGATGTATTTTAATTTTCTGAAGGAGTAACCCTATTTCTAACAGCCAATCATTCAAAATGCTAGTTTTGTCAAAGCTTGTTTTGAAAATACTGTTTAAAATTGTCAAATAGGAGTAAGAAAATATGGAGCCAGTTGTCAGGACCTAGGAAATTACACAAAACATATGTATCCGTACTGCTGTATATCAAGACACTATTTTAACCCGTGATTAAGGGCAAATAACCTACTGTGCTAGAAACTGAGAATAACATATGTGTTTAGCCAATACTGAGGAAATAACTTGTTTAAAATAGCTTTCCAAGAGGATACAGTAATTGTAAGTCACTAGAAAAATGTTACAATAATATTCAACTGATGCTAAGAAAAATCATGTTTCTCTTTGTCCACTGATTCACTGCAGATTTTGTTGTTGGCTTTTCATCAAAAATAGTGAGGAAAATGCAAAGTTAAAGTGAAGAAAGATGGATAGTTTCGGTGGCATTTTTCTTTTAATTTTTTTAATGAAAAATATTGCTTACCCCTCTCAAGTGCCTTTAAGTACTTGAAGTAATAATGGGATCTCACTAGCTTTTATATTTCCATTAATAGACTTAGATCCACTGTCTTCCTGCTGTGTTCATAAATTAGGTAAGTCAGAAAAAAATCATGTCCCAAAGGCGTACCCGAACACCATCCTCTTCACTTTGTAATCAGCTCACTTTTCTGTTTCAAGTTTCCTAACGGTTCACGGAACCAGGATGCTTAATATCTTTCTTCTATACACCATAATTATATAACAAAAAATCCCTTTGTTTGAGTAAACAAATTGCAAAAGCAATTAAATCGACTGCAGATGGCTGTTACTAGAAAACTAGTAAATCATAAAATAGCTACAGCTACCTCTTCTGTCACAAGTTGTATTAGAATTTTACCTTGGGCTTTCCACTAAGTGTAAGGGCATAGCTAATATGAATAACTATGAAATTTCATAGAAAATAATTACTTGAGGGAGGGTCTCTGCACAGTAATTGATAGATAAGTGTAAAATATTTAAATGGAGTATTTAAATGAAGTATCAAAATGCACTTTTAATACAAAAAGCTAGTATGGGATGTTCCCTCTATGACATGATTAATAGAGACACATGGCAACAAACTTTCCAAGTAGTGCTGTGTGACTCTTATTAATGCCAGTGACAGCTAAGCAGCTGGATCACTAGATACCACTTTGAAATGTAATTTTACTTCAGTAATGGTTTACGTGTTATATGAAATTGCTTTAAGAATTAAGCACTTGAAAGAAAATATTTTATGCAAATTCAATGCTTCAAAACAGTCGTTGTAATTTTCAAGCTTGCATATTAATAATTATTTTTCTACGTTTATATTCTAGTTCTAAGAAACAAAATGTTAAGATTATTGAACAACAACTTCATATGAAGACAGTAAAAACTATATTTTTAACAAAGTTAATATAAAAATAGTATTTTTGTTCCACCAAACTTCAGGGTTTAAGTGAAAATATTTGACCTGAATGAGGATGTGGAAAATATAAAATACACAGGATTAAGACAATCATGAGGTCTCCTCCCTTGTCCCCTCACTTGCCATTCCCTCTCTTACTGCTTTTCAATGTTATGCTTTCAAATATTTCAATTATGGAACATTTCTATTTTGAATTGACCATTTAATGAAGATTGAGGTGGAAAAGGACAGTTGAATGGAGCTGAATGGAGAGAAGCTCTCTTAGTTTCATGCAATATGAATGGATGTAGTGGCACTGATGGGGTGCGAGCTGTTCTTGGAGGAGGTAGTGGCCCACATAACAGGTAACCTGAGCAGGCACAGGAGTGTGCTGTGTTGCTCACATCCCTCACTGCAGAGCACAATTGACTATGTCCTTGATATAGAGCAGTCTGCAGGCAGGTTCTGCTCAGTATTGGAGATTAAGCCACCTGTGTGTCTTTGCCTTTATCTAACAGTGCAGGAACAAGTTGTCAGGTGAGCATCCTTGCTATTGGACAGCAAAAATGATGAATAGAGTTGACCCTTTGAAGAAATCTTTTAACAGCCAAATGACCAAAATGTCAACTAATCTTATCACAGGTCTGCTGCACCTTGACTTACAGTCCTTTAATGCTGCTGAGTTTGGGGTTCCCAGAATCTGAAGGGATGCATTATTGTCAATGCTATCCTCTTTCTTTACAATGTTAGCTCTAGTAAGCGACCTTTTGTAGAATCATAGAATGGTTTGGGTTGAAAGGGACTATTAAGGATCTTCCAGTCCAACCTTCCCTTTTGTGAGCGGGGAAATCTTCAACTACACCCAGATGAAGATCAAAACTGACTTTAAATGTTTCCAGGGATGGGGCATATACCACTTGTCCATGTAGCCTGTTCCAGTGTATCTCCATACTCATTATAAAAATTTTCTTCCTTATATCTACCCTCTGAATCTACCCTCTTTTAGTTTAAAATAATTTCCCCTTGTCCTGTTTCAACAGGCCCAACTAAAAAAATGTCCCCCTCTTTCTTTTAGTTCCCCTTTAATTATTGTAAGACCATAATGAGGTGTCTCCAGTCTTCTGATCTTCAGGCCAAACAGCCCTTACTCTCTCAGCCTGTTCTCATAGGAGAGGTGTTCCATCTGTTTGATCATTTCTGTGTCCCTCCTCTGGATCCACTTGAAGATGTTCATGTTTAGTACTGAGATACAGACTCCCAATACTTTCCTTATAAGGATCATAACAAGTCAGAACCTTGAAAAAGTAATGAACAGATATGTGTGTTCAACAAATGCATTTCTTAAAGGAGAAACAAAAAAATCAGCTGGTTGATAGAGATGTTTTGGGAATTGTCTGGCACTCTGGATAGGTATCTTGCTACTAGAACTTTTCGAATAATGGACCTTTAGATCATACATGTTGCACACAAATAGGTGCACTAGTTCTTTTATTCTACAAATCTTAAATCCTTTCTGAGGGTGGAAATGACAAGATAGTACAAAACTGGATACATCCCCAATCAGGCCACAGCATGCTCTAGACATAACCATGCCTTGGCTCACCTGCACTGACATATTTTAAAGGTGATCTTTTTCTTAAAAGTATCGTTGTATACAAGGAACTCATATTAATTTCCTTCAAGATAAAGCCAAAGACATGCTGGTATCACTGGTAGTGCCAACTGGGTGATACCCCCAAGGTCTTTTGTTCTGATTATCTGGCTAAGCTTATGCCAGGGTGGCACAGTCCTGGAAACCAAATGAAATGTGCAGGGTACAGGACATGCTGGCACTTATATCAGCTTGTTATTGGAGTACTAACTCCTCCATGTGCAGAAGTCTTCTAGCTGGGACCACTACAATATAGAGATCATATATCCTGACAGTATTTATATAATAAAAATTATCAAAGGTAAATAATTTGGAACCTACATAATTATTTTTATTGATTTGAAATGTTTTAAATGTTTCTTCTTTTTCTGTTTAGTTTGCATCTACTCAATTAATTGCTCAATCCATGTTGGAAGGTATTTTCAGATTTTCTTATCAAAATGCTTCAAATAAACTCCAAACTGTACATATAGAATGTCATAAAGATTTTTGTAAATAATCCCTGCTTCATTGGTTTGAAGATATTTTTTTACTACTGTACAAATTTTGCACACACATAGAAACACACACACAGAGAAGAATTGTTCTTTTCTATATATGTTTGTTCAGTTCCAGTGCTTTTCCTACTTACTTATTTGCTACCAAATATTAACACAAACGTTAGGTGCTTTCTACTAAGATTTTTTTTTTACAGAGGTTAAAAAAAAATCTGTAAAACTACAGAGCAGTACAAGTTTCCTTACTATTCAGGATGCATATCAAAATTATTTTCAGACTGTGATGGACAGCACATGATCAAGAGGGACACCCTGCATTTTGACACTCTAATGCAAGTATGCTCAATCTAGCTGCTTTTTACATAATTATTCATATTTCTGTGATACCAGGGATAGTTTCTTCATGCTTGACTTTGCTCTTCAGCCTTTCAATTCTATGAAGAAAAGACATTTGTAATCTTAATCATTTGTTTCTCTTAATTCCATGTTTTAATTGATTTTATATTCTTCTAAAATCGTGTTGGCTTTTTACAAGCAATCTCCTGGAACTCAAAGAAAAATAAAATCCTCCCCATTTCTGTTCAGTAGAAAAGAGAAGATCTATATAAATGCTGCATATGTGAGTAAGCTTTTCTCAGTGCTTAAACTTTCTAAACTCACCAAAAAAGGAAAGAAACCTTGACTTTTATGGGTAGCATTTGGGATGTATGGGGAAGGTTTAGGTTGCAAAACCAGAGAACGTGGAAGTTGTGATCTTTCTGCATCCTCAGCTGGATGATGCATCTACACCCAACTGCGTGAAGCTGTCAGTCTCCCATGTAGCCACAGCCTGCTTTCAGAGCTGGTCAGTGGTGTTACTATTGCCTTTTTGAGACAATTCTATCCTTGGCTGCTCAGTGTTTAGAGTGCAGTTGCAATCATTTATCTTATTCCTGTCTTGACACATGCTTGTTCATCCCTGATTCTGGTTCCTGCTCTGGATTCACTTTCCTAAACTCATTTATCCTTGTTTGCTCTGCCTTTAGAAGCCTAATTTGCAGTAAATACAGCCTGCCTGTTTCTTCTATGTTGATGAATTCCTGATCCTGCATGTCCCTTGAAAATCAAAGTTTATCTAGTGATCCTGACCACACATATCATCATATTGCAGGCTGAAGAGAATCAAATAAATTTAAGTTTAAAAGTCAGATCGGNATGTGTTTGGTGTTGCTGCACAGTTCCAGAGGAAAGGAAGAAGAAGAAGCCAAATCCCAGGGAAACAAAGGAGTTTAACTCTCCATCACTCTTTCCTGAGAAGAAAAAGAGAAAGCCCCCCAAAAAAAAGCCAGGGATAAAAAAAACCAGGAAGGGTGATTCCTTCGCTCCTCAGCAGCAGTGGTTTTCTCTATGTCCTCGAAACACCAAACAAACTTTGAAAAAGCTTGCTTAGTGTTCTGTCCTCTCTCAGGCTCAGCTTAAAGGCACAAAAAAACCCTCTCAGGAATCATCTCTGGGCATAGAGCGGTGATATGGGATACAACAGCACAAAGTCACCCCACGACAGCCACTTATTTTACCATACTTACATATGAAGATGGTATTTATGATTAGTTAGGAAGGTATTAAAAATATTCAAAGTGCATATATGCACACATATTTTTTCTTGAATATGTTACTATTATTTATCTAGTTATGCCTATGTATATATTTCTATCTACCTACTTTTGTAACACTGCAAAGTAAATTGAATATCAAAAGAGTCTAAGAAGTGTTGGAAGCCTATTTTATACATGACTAAATATACATTGGAACTGTTTTGAATCACATTTAGAAGAGAACCTGCAGAAGAA
>VYXC01012415.1:0-14357 GCA_013397175.1 Platysteira castanea
CTCCTCCAAACAACAAAACATCCTGGGGCTGGTTCACCTCCAGCATTGAGTACATCCAACAATTGCTCCTACACAAAAGGGGCCAGGACAGAAATGTCTTGCTGGATTAGACCTCTCCATGGTACCTTAACATCTGCTACAACAATACTGGCCCTGTTTCCTTTGCTTCCCAAGGAAAGACACTCCGAGTCACTTGGCCTTGCCTTGCCTTCAGTACCTTGCCACGTTTCTCCTCACCTACCCTTGCTTTGCTTCCTTTGCCTACATCTGCCTTGCCTCTCACTATCTACAGCTTCCTTGCTTTGTTTTGCCCTGCCTACCACTCTTTATTTTGCCTTCCATTCATGCAAGGCACAGCAAACCAATTGTAGGCAGTTGTAGGCAAGTTAAGGGAGAGGCAGGCAAGGCCAGAGCAGAGGGAAGAAAGCAAATGGAGTGGTGGGCAAGAGAAGGGCCCGAAGTTCTAGGCAAGGTTGGCCATAGGATGTTAAGCCCAGTGGTGGATAGGCCAGGCATGGTCAGGAATGACAAGGAAAGGCAATGTTGGGCAGGAAAGGCGAGGCAAGGTAAGGTAGGGGTAGGCAACACAATACGTGTTTTAAGAGGAAAGACATCCATTGTCCATGCATGACAAGGCTGATAGAAAAGCAGTAGAGAAATTGAGGTGGGGGATGGGTTAATTCATCTGAGAAAAAGAAGTGCATAGCTCCAGTGCGTGTGTGTGAGTGTGAAGTTTGAGCGATGTAAAGCAAAGAAAGCTGTCATCTGATTGTGGAGTGAATGGACTTTTTTGAATCTAAGCAGCAAGGTTCCAGCAACCTTTTCCTCCTTTCACATCTGTGCATGTGAGATGTAGCGAGAAACTTCTTAGATTCAGACAGGAAGCAGGACATAGAATGTGACGGTGCAAATAGTTGAGAAGGAAAGCGCTTAGCATTGGCATGTTTTGACAGAAGCAGTTTTTCTGTGTGAGAAGGAGATGGAAGTATGGGACTCCAGCAATATGACAATACACTCAGCTGAGAAGCAAGGTGCATAGCTTCAGTGTGTGCTCTGAAGAGGAAAGGCTGCAAGGAAAAGGCAATGCAAGGTCTGTGGAAGCTTTCTGTCCTAGCACAGTTTTAGCTGTATGAAATGGAACTGCTGTTTGGTTTTGCTGAGGACTCCACAACACTGAGAAGATGTGCTTTTTCATGTAGCTGAGAAGGAAAGTGAGAATCACAAGTATGTCCAGCAGAGTTTGTGGGCTGCCAGGGGAAGGTGAATGCCAGGCCTGGCTTTTGGTTGTGGGACTTGTTGCAAGAAAGCAGCTGCTGCATGTTTTAAGCTTTTTAGGGTCTGCGGGAGTGAAGGACTATGCTGGTACTGAGAGCTTGAGGGGGAGGTGCACATTCCCAACGTGTGATGCAGTTCACCAGGTGCAAACCAGACTTTGAGCAAGATCATTCTCAGAGTACACTGCTGGTCCTAGAAGAAACTGGTGCTATGCACTTCTCAGCTCTAGGTACTGTGGTCTTCAGACACTCCTGCAGTCTTAATCTAACTTCAAATTTTTCCAGCTATGGCTCTGTAGTGAAGGAGTTAAAAGTAAAGAATGTTTCCCCATTGCCTCTTTGAAGATTAAGGTTGGAAAATTAAAACTTTAAGTTACTTGTAACAAAAATAATTAAGACCTGCTTTATTTTAGAAAATAAGGCGCCCCGTTTAAAGTTATTACTGGAGCTTGTAGTTGATACACGAAACTTGCTAATACCAGACTTTGGATACAGCAGGGGAGAGAGCAGTAAACTGTTGATACATTAAGCGAGTTGGCAGCAGACTTTTGATACAAGACTCCACCAAACAGCAATCTTTTGATACACCAAGCGAGCAAGCAGTGAACTTTTCCTTACATCAGGAGCGTCAGCCAATGAACTTTATGAAGGGGATGTGACGATTGCCACTCTCAAAACCCTCTCTAAGCAAGTGCGCAACCGGTCACGGGTATTTGTGCTGCTAAAATCTACACAGTGCCAGAACCTTTGCTGTGCTGTCCTTTGTTGTCCTGGCTTCTCCTGCAAGCCTGCTCTTGCTCCCCTAAAACAGCACCACTGCCACACCCCCTCCTCTCCCCTCACCTCCCCGCCTCCACTGGTGGTGCTGAAGTGGCTCTGCTCCCTTTCTGGCTCACTTGACTGCTCTAGGATGGACCAGAGAAAGGCCATCACACTCCACACTGATCTCCCCCACCACACTCCAGAAGCCAGTGCTGGACCCATGGTGGTGGTAATCCCTTCCCTGTGATTCCCATAATTATTCTGGACATTTTCCCTACTTTTCTATTTTCTCACTTTCTTTCTTCTCTTATATAAAAAAATAAGTTGTATTATCACTTTGGATCCCAACATTTAAAGTCATTTGTGTTTAACTCTCAGTTTGGGTATGTTTAGAACCTAGCTCCTTTCCACAGCTGTGGGTTGAGGCAAACTTGGCTCTCTTGCTCTTCTTGACGTGTGAAAACTTCTATTTGCACCACAAGCAGGCACCATTCATTGTCCTCTTAACAAGCTGGAAAGTGCACATGTACTGTGGTGGTCTGCTCTTTAACACATTTTCCAGTGGTCTGTTGGAAAGCTTGGACACAGAAGTATTAGTGCAGCAACCGCTTCTGTCTTGAGCATTGCCTTTGAAGCCCTCCCTTGCCTTGCATTACCTTGCTCACCCCTCCCCCACCTGAAATTCAAGACCCCTTTTCTCCTGGCATTTCCTAGACTTGCCTTGCTCTGCCTTCTCCTCCTAGGACTCTCAAGGCCTTCACATACCCTCAGTGTTTCAGGAACACATGTGAGGCACTGTTACGTGTTCTGGAGGACACCAGTGTGCAAAAAACTCTAAGATGCAATCGTGATTGCCAAGCAAGTTTTATTTTAGTAGTTGTTGTAGCAAATAATGCATACTGCGCCCTGGACTGGTGAAAAGCCACTGAGCAGGAGAAGAAGATGGAGCATGGGTCTCAGGTGGGAGGGGCAAGTAGGCTGTTCACCTTCAGGGCATCCCCTGGATTGATGTGGGATGCATCACGTCTTTCTCACCCCCTCCACCCCAGAACCATGCTTCATATCTCCTCCTCTGGAGTGTAATTTTTCCAGCTACGGCATCATCTCACATGTGGACCATGCATGAGATGTGGCCACAATGGCTCAAGGTACCTCCTCCATGCTAACAACAGCCCCATTATGCCTTGTTCCTCTTCCACAGCTTCGTATTGGTTGACCAACACATTTTTTCTCTCGAGGGTCGAGTTCCCACCAATTAAACAATAAGGCTTTCCTCACTGTTTGTTCTTCATTATCATGTCGACATGCACAGCAGCAGCCCAAATACGGCAGGGCCTTAAACACAGCTTTGGTCCCTGACACATGCCACTGCATGGTCCATGGTTGGAACATGTCGATATTCAACCATACGAACAACAATACGATGCAACATGCTATCTATTAAAGATCGGATTAATGACATTTGTTAAGGAATACAACAAATAATAATATATAATAATAGTAATACCTAAAGCACGAAGTAATACTAATCTCTTTTTTAACCAATTCCAACCTCATGTCCATCTAGAAAACTGATTCCAACCTGTGTCTTGTACAAGGTGTTGCAGAAGTGTCTGTAATTTCTGTGGCTGTGCATAGGCAGAGCAGGAATGGTCACTTAAGTTCATACAACATAATCCATCAAAATCTTCACATCCATGTCCCTGTGCTAAAAGTAAAAATTCAATTGCTGCTCAGTTTTGTAACATGGCATGTCTAATACTGTCTACATCAATTAACAAGTCAGATATAGCTATGCTAGAACTAGTAAGCTTTGCTAACTAACAGCCAACTTTATTCAGGCTCACGAGGGCTTGTGCACTTGAAATCCAAGGGGCTAATGTAGGGACAGTGATTATCTTGGCAGCATTCCAGACCTCAAGTATCTCTGCAGTCAGGGGTAAAAGCATGTATGCTGTGAGTATGATGGTGGTGAGTTTTGGTTTGTTGGATCCATACTGCAACATTTATATTTGAAGACAAGATGGTTAGTTTTCCCAAAATACATGGACCACCTTTAATAGCCACTGGCACTCCAGCCCATGCTCAGTCTCTGCAGATTAAGAAGACAGCCTATGGGAGTTGCACATGTGTACTAAAACTCAGTTCTGCTGCTGTTGAATTATACCAGTGTGAAGCATTTTGATACCACAGTCCTGTGGCATTTACACACCAAGCTATGGGGTTACTCCTTGTGCTGATAAATTTAAAAGTAGCACAGCTATCTACATTCAGATGCTTAAAATCTGCCTGCAACTCCTATGGGGTAAAGCAGGGGATTTCCCGAAGTGAGACAGTTGTCGCCAAACTCTAGGAGCCAGACAGGTCACAGAGGCAGGGTTGCTGCTACTTAACTGTTGCAGCTCACAAGAGGTGAGAGGGATGCTGATCAGACACCTCGTGAATGGATTCTGAGGCATGGCAGTACTAAGGCACGAGGTATCTTGTCCAGTTGCCTTAGCAGGAGTTACCCAGATGTTTTGTTCCAAGGGTGTATGAGTTGGAGGTATCCTGTTAAAATATAAACAGAAGACCAGAAGACCTCCTCCCCTCCTCCAGCTCCCACCCATTACTCCTGCTGACATTAAGTGCTGAGCAGGTACAGCAGGTACTGTTCCCCTGAAACAGCAATAGTAACTGCCTCGTTTGTTTCTGCTGCTATTACCTCAGTGGTGATAGGACCTGGTTCCATGGGGGGTTGATACCATACCTTGGCACCTGAAAAATAGGACCATGTAGGACCTTGAATGGATAGGGAGGGCATAGCCCAAAAGAAAATTGATCTTATAGTTCCACTAGGAGCATATGGGTAGAAGAAGCAGTGTTTTGAATGCCTAAAGTGAATGACCCCTTAGGCTGTGGGTGTACAGGAGTTAATACTATAAATACACTTGCTACTAAAGCTGGGATAAAAAGCAAAATATAGAAACACTTGCTGGTCCTCTGGTGTTCTAATCACAAGGTCTGTTTTTACCCATTGCACTTCTGCTGGGTGGAATGTAAGTGTAGTTTTCTGTGTAACAGAGAGATACCCACGTCCTGCTTGATATGTTTGAACATTGGTGTACGTTACTGAATTAACAAGGAACCTAACAGGCTGTGTGTTTGGGTCTTTCATACGCACCAAGGGGGTTTGTGTTCCAGCCACAACACGGTTATCTAATATCCATATTGCCTCAGAAAAATGGTAACCCATATGAGTTGTCTCCCAGGTGCCTTAATTGTTGTTTTAACAGTCCATTTAGATGCTCGACAAGGCCAGCCCCTTGTGGACAGTATGGTAAATGCCAAGCCAAATTTATTCCCCAGTCCTCTGACCAAGCTTTTACCTGGTGGTTTTTGAAATGTGATCCATTTTCTGATTGTATTTCTACAGGTATCCCATAGTACAGTTAAGTAGTGCTCAAACAGTGGATTGTTGTACAGCTGTTGCTATATCTACTTGGGACAGCTACTCTAATACCAGAAAAGGTATCAATTGCGACACAAATATAGTGCTGTCACCTATCTTCAGGGAGAGGGCCTATGTAATCGATTTGCCATGTCTGCAGGCCCTTTGCTTCTCTTGATTTGTCCCACAGGTTCTACCTATACCGCTTTGTCCTGCAGTGTGAGACACACATCACATGTACTAACAATGGTCTTAGCTACATCGGCCTGGATATGTATGCTTCGTTGTTTGGCCCGCGTCACTGTAGCGTCACAACCCGCATGACCAGCTTTCTCATGTGCCCTTTTGACTAACATCTGTATGTCTACTTGACGTGGATCAGTATCCATCCTTCCTACATGTGCCAACAGATCTATTTGTGCATAATACCTTTTTGTTTCATCTTCTTCTGCAGTGTGAGCATCAACATGGAATACTTGCATTTCTCATTCTTGTAAGAGATCCCATATTTTAACCCAATAGTCCTTTCCCCACATGATTTTTGTGCCTCTTTGCCAATTATCTGCATGCTATTTACTTAGCCAATTTACAAGCCCTTGTGCTACTTCCCAGGAACCTGTGCACAGGTAATAAGTAGCATTGGGCAGTGTCGCATCTATGGCTTGCCAAACTGCAATTAATTCAGCCAACTGACTGCTACCTCCTTCCGGCTCAACAACCAATCATATTTGTGTAGCTGGGTTGAGTGCTGCAGCTCTCCGGCTCAGCTTGCCACATAGAATCCCTGCACTGCCATCAGTAAACCATGCAATGGTTTCTGAATGTCTGTTAGCTGGTCATAGGGTTTTCCCTACCTGCCTGTTTGATAATTGTGCATGTCATGGGTTCCTTGATTAGGCTCTGTGTGTCCTTGATTTACGACCTCATGTAGTCTTGGGCCCTGTTTTTGCTCTTTCCTGTATGTAACACTTGGTTTTTACTGTAGCTGCCTCCTGTGCGTGCCTTATTTTGTGAGTGGCTACAGGCATTAAAGCCCAGGTGACTACTGGCACTTCTGTGTGTACCATCAGTTCAAAGCCTGCAGTTCTGGCTTCAGTATTAAGAAGAGCCCAATACACAGCCAACAAGGCCTTTTCAAATGCTGTGTATCTGCCCTCAGTATCTGTTAGGCAGTGAGACCAAAAGCTTATTTGTCTCCTTCAACCATCCTGAAGCTGCCAAAGGCTCCACAGGGCCACATTCCTGTCCAAGGTTACATGTAGTTCCACCGGAACTGGATGCACTGGATGCAACTCCATGTATTCCTGAATGGCTGCTTGGATTTTATAACAAGAAGTCTCCTGTTCTGACCCTCATTCAAAATGAGTCTTTTCTTGGGTAACTTTGTCTAATGGTTTCAGTAGCACTGCTACTCAAATGATCACCAGTACCCAACAGCACCTAAAAAGTGCCTTACTCCCTTTTTATCCTCAAGTAGGCCAGGTTCAAATACTGGCTAAAGTTTTTCTGGAATTTGTTGAACTCCCCAGGTCCAGGTGATGCCTAAATACCTAACTTCTTGAGCTGGACCCTGTAATTTTTTAGAACTGACTGTGCATCCACAGTGCTGCAATAATTCAATAATGTCATCCAGTTCTTGTTGCATCTGTTTCATATACAGTCCCTGTATGATAATGTCATCAATGTACTGCACAATCTGTGCTTCAGCTGGTGCAGTATGTTGTGCCAAAGTGTGGTGTATTGCTTGGTGACAAAAAGTAGGACCGTGCTTATAGCCTTAGAGAAGACATGTAAAGGTATATTTGTTTCCTCCCCAAGTAAATGCAAACTGATCCTGAGCAATATGGGCCATAGGAATTGTTAAAAGTGCATTAGCTACATCAAGTACAGCATACTGTGTTCCCAGATGTTCCTGAATTTGATGTACTAGTATAGCAACTTCAGGAATGGCAGCAGTTATGGGGGAGTGTTTTTCTTGTTCACAACCCTGGGTAATCTACAGTCATTCAACAGCTGCCATCTGGCTTTTTTACAGGCCAGACAGGACTATTAAAAGGAGAATGTGTGTAACGAACAACACTTGCTTGTAGCAAATCATTGATAGTTGAAGCGAGGGGTCCCAGAGTCAGACACGAGTCTTCATAGCAGTATGGTGAATGCTCCGTTTATTAGCAGCATACAGGTTCCTTTAATACACTTTACAGCTGTCCGCACGCCTAATCAAGCTCTATCATTGGCTACAAGCATGCTAACATGCGCCTTATGCCCGTATTTCATAGGTTACCACTGTCAGTGCAAGCGTACCAGTTAAGCATCCTGCTCAGCTCCCTCATCCCCCATCCTGTTTATCTCCTTGCTCGCTTCAAGGACAGCTTGTTTTTGCCAGGACATTCCCAGGCCCAGATATGCAGGATTTTCCCAGCACTGCAGGGCCTCCTTATGTCCTTGCTGTTCTAAAAATTCCTCTACAGATAGTTACTTGAATTTCTGCATCTCCTCCTGGAATTTTATATTGCTTTGTATTTACAATTTCTGTGGCTCTGGGGATTTCTGATTTTTGTTGTGGAAGTCCCAATGTGATAATTGTGGCATGTAGCCACCTTGTGGTGCCTGATATGTACCATTTATTTCTAATGTAGCATCCCACAAAATATCCGTACCTAAAATGTATTCACCAGGTGAAGCAACCATAACAGAATATATATAAGGGTCCCAATCTCCAATTTGCAATTTCAATTTAGTAACCTTCCACACTACAGGTTGCTCACCTAATCCTCATACAGGAGGAGTAGTTCCCTGTATTTTGTCTGGGTTGCCATGAATGATAGTGACCTCTGCCCCCATATCAACTAAAGCGTGGACTCCTTGCTTATTTGTATTTGACCACCAAATAATATAGCTGGTAAAGGGATGTGAGTCCCATTGCAACACATGGCAGTGCAGTACGGGAGCTTGGTCTATTCCCTATTCATTTGTCTCCTGTCCTTCTGCCTCAGCTACAGGTTCCTTCATGTCTGTCCACAGATAAACTGGTGCAGACAGATCAAATGACGATCTCATGCCTCCCCCAATCCTGGGTACTCCACCTTCCATACTTTGTTGCTCTGGGGATTCTGTGCCATATGATGTAAGGCTTGTATCTGTTGTCCATCTTTCTTGTCTACCCCTTGGTTGAGGAGTAAAAAAAAGAAGTGGATCCATTCACTCACCCTCCTGTTATTATTCCCCTGTAGATTCTCCTGCTTTTCTGCTTCCCCCTGATCCTGGGCTGATTTCTCTGGTTCTAATCCTGGTAAATCCCCTAACTGACTTAATTTTTCAGTCACCTGTTCAATGGGCTTCCCTTGCTCTGATAAGAGTAAGGGAATAAGATGAGCTTTCCATCCATTTGGGCATCCCTCTAGGAGAGTGTTCCATATCCTGGAGGTTAAGGACTGGGCCGTATAAAGCTTGGGAGACCCCATCATGACATTAATTTTCATTCCTTCTTCTTTAAGCAGATTGCAAACTTGTCTTAACGTTGTCCATTCTTTGGCCACAGGTGGCCAAGCAGCATCATCAGTATACCGACCTGAAAACTCTTCTGCAACAGCTACAACCGACACAGCAAAACGCTGACTGCACATACATATCAGATATAAGTCCATAAACTTTTTAGCATCTCCATCATCTAGTAACACAGTGCCAGCACCTTCCTCCATAAGGTGCACTAGCCAGTTTTGAGGTTTCTGCCCTGGACTCTGCTTGTATTTGTCCAGTAAATTTTTAACTTCCTCAGAGCTGTAATCAGTTAGTTCATCGGTCTAGACAGCTGGTCCATTCCCCCTAGTCACCAGCTTCTGTTTAAAGGCAGAAGCTGCATGAGTACCTTCCTTTTTTATTGCCGATTCATCCTCAGTAGAGGAATCAGATTCATTAGCACTCCGAATATTTCCATCCTAGGTCTCCAGATCCCATTCTGTATTTGTGACAATAGCATGGACTCATGGGCCAGCTGCCTTTTTGTCTATCTTTTTGTCTTATCACTTAGCAACCCAAACAGCGTCTTTTTCTGCTAAAAAAGCACATTTTTCCTGAGTTGCTCACCCTGTTCTACAGCAGTTACAAAAGCTTGATGTTGTAACATCATATCAGCTTGCAACTGTTCTATTTTTTCTACTAGTTGGACTGTTCCTCAAGCTCTGCATTTTCTTCAACAGCAACTTAGTATGCAAATAATAGGCAACCAGCAATCCAGCTATCTTGAATCAGCCTCTCTTTAGCGCGTCTGAGGAGTTTGTATAAATTCTCCCCAGAATTTCAACATCACCATGGGGTCCTTAGTCTCCCATAGTTTGAGCCCAATACTTGTACAAGTCTCTAGCTTATGCCGTAATGTATTCCGTGGTTCCTGAGTTAACCCTGGTCACTCCACTGAGAAAGCCATGGCCTGAGGCTCCTCTTTATGAAACATTATTACCAATGTACTCCCACAAGGACCTGATAGTGACAACAAAAGTAGTAAGGGCAATAACTCTGTTCTACTGGTATTGTCCAGCGACACCACAAACACAAAGGTCTAAGACTTCTTCCTAACCCAGTTTGAAATGTATTCCAGTTATGTTTACAACGTCCACACTACACTCTAACAAGTGTATGACACCAATCACACTTCGGACACAGAAAATCACTACTAAATTCCCACACATGCCTGGGAACTCGGACTAAATATTGGCCTTCCATATACCACATACACGTGAAATGGCATCTCTCAAGACAGTGTTTTTCAGTACATGCTTCCCTCTTTTAGTGCAGCCCTGCACTGCACTGACTAAGCCCTGTTCTTTCCTCTCCCTCCCTCACCCCCTGCCCCTAACAGCGGTACTGCAACATGTTTCACTCTCCTGGTGCAACCATGTGACCCAGCGATCACATAACAGCCTCTCCTGGTGCAGCTACGTGCCCCACTGACCAGGTGTCTTTGTTTGAGACAAATTGGGAGGAATGTCCAAAATGAACGTCCTCTGATGGAAGGCAGGTTACAGCCACCCCTCCCCCACCAGGTTCAGAAAAAGATTTCCTCAGTGGAAAGTGAAAAAAAGTTATTTATTTAACAAGCAGAGTGCACGCAGGCGCGGAAAAAAAAGAATTATGCTAAATAATAAAATCTCTCGCTGTGGAAAGAATCTGGTAAAATTCAAAGTTCTTTGTAGGTGTGGCTCTGCTCTCTGTCTCCAGAGCTGGGGTTTGGTGTGGGCCCCTCCAGGCCATGGTGTAGGGCCTCCCGTTATGTTCTGGTGTTCCTGAACAGTCCAGAAGAGAAGAAGAAGAAACCAAAGTCCCAGGGCTCTGTGCTCTAACTAATGAACAAGAAGCTAGCTAAAAAACCAAGAGAATGTCACTCTCTTCCCTGCTGCACAAAATCAAAAGCTGAGGAGTGAGCGAGCGGGTTATCTGTGTTTTGAACATAGCACTGAAGGAATTCCACTGCCTTTCTCTCCTCCTCTCTCTCGGGTCTGCCTTAAAGACACAGAAAGGCACAGGATTCATGTCTAGGCACAGAGCAGACGATAGGGAATACAATATCATACAGTCACGCCAAGACACCAGGGTCTGTTCTTATTGCACACACGGAACAGCATCTCTTGGTGCAGCTATGCCCTCCGCTGCCCAAGCCCTGTCTGTATTTCCATCAGTTTCTCTGTTACTCACACTCAAAATGGTGTTAGTTTTTCACTCACACAGTCAAAAGAGTATCAGGTTCTTAGCTCTGGGCATCCCATCCTCGTCACTAGTAATGTTACAGGTTCTGGAGGATGCCCATGCAAAAAAAATTCTAAGATGCAATTGTGATTGCAATGCAAAATTATTTTATTAGTTCCTGTAGCAAATAATGCATACTGTGCCCTGGACTGCTGAAAAGCCACTGAGCAGGAGAAGATGGAGCATGGGTCTCAGGCGGGAGGGGCAGGTAGGCTGTTCACCTTCAGGGTGTCCCTGGACCAAAGTGGTGTGCATCATGGTCTCCTCATCCCCTCCACCCCAGAACCATGACTTATATCTCCGCCTCTGGAGTGTAATTTTTCCAGCTACGGCATCATCTCACATGTGGACCATGCATGAGATGTGGCCACAATGGCTCATGATACCACCTCCATACTAACAACAGCATGCTTGATGATTCTCATTGCCTTTCCTACCCTCTCTTGTGTTAACATGCCATTCCTACTTAACCCTGCATATCCTTGTCATTCCTGATGATTCCTTTCCTTGCCTTATTGACTCTTACTGACCCTTCTTGACTCCTCCATGTCCTGCTCTTGCCCTTCCTACCACTTCACTACCTTGCATTGCCTTGCTCACCCAATCCCCACCTTGACATCCCTACCCCTTTCTTCTTGAACTTGCCTTGCCCTGCCTGCTCTTCCTATGACACTGATTGTGTTGCTTATCCAGTCTTTGCAAGGCAAAGCAAAAGAATGGTCACTAATCACAAGGAGATGCAAGGCTGGCAGGAAAGGCAAGGCAGGGCAAGAGAGGGGTAGGCAAGACAATGTGTGTCCTAAGAGGAACAGGCAATGCACAGCAAGACCAAGAAAAAGTGGTAGGGAAGTCAAGGTTGGGGATTGGTAAGCAAGACAGTGCAAGGCAATGGAGTGGTAGGAAGGGCCAGGAAGGACACGGATGAGTCAGGAAGGCCAAGAAGAGGATAGTCAGGAATTACAAGGAAATGCAAGGTTGGACAGGAATGGCTAGGAAATGCAAACGAGTTGTAGGCCTGGCAAGGCAAGGTCACTGGGGAAAGCAGTAGGCAGATCAAGGCTGAAGGATGGGCGTGCAAGGGGGTGCAAGGCAAGGGAGGGTTAGTAGGGCAAGGCAAGAAACTGTTGGGTTTCCAAGGCAGGGCAAATGAGAGTATGGCTTCCAGATGAGGGCTTTCAGTATAGACATATCTGGCTGGGCTTGACCTCGTCTGGCGTGCCTCTAATCTGTTCCTTAAACCCTGGGATTATATGAAGGCAACGTGAGGAGCAGGCAGTAAGGCAAGAAGTGGGAAAATGTGGTATGGAAGTTATGGTGAGGGATGGATCAGGTAGTCAAAGCAAGGTGATTGAGGGCAGGAAGGGAATAGAAAGGACAATAGAGGGGTCAGAAAGGCAAAGCAAGTGATGGTCAGAAATGACATGGACATTCAAAGTTGGATAGGAACGGCAAAGCAAGGCAAAGGAGGGATAGATAAAGTGCTGAGAGCCTTTAGAGGAGCCAGCAAGGCAATGCAAGGCAAGATCTGTAAAAAAAGGAGTAAGGAAGTTTTTGTGGAGGATGGGTAAGCAAAGAACTGCTAGGCAATGCAGTGGCATTAATTGCAAGTGAATGGTATGGAACCCTGGGGAAGGCAAGGGAAGGTTGCGATATGGAAGGAGAGTGAAGAGATTATCAGGAATGACAAGAAAATGCAAGGTTGAGCAGGAAAGGCAATCAAAGGCAAGGAAGAGGTAGGCGAGGCAGTAAAAGTTATTGGTAAAAAGCATTAGGGAAGTCAGGGTTGGGGATGGTTTAGCCAGGTAATGCAAGGCAATGCAAGGGTGTTGGGGAAGATTAAAATTTAACAGGAAAGTTTTACAGATATGAATGCTTAGCAGAAGATTCTCTGAATATAAAACCTGTAAGTGAAATAGAAATTAAAGCAATTTTGATATATAGAACAGTAAAAGATGTTTTTAAGGGTAAAGATTGTTGAACAAAGCTGTTAACTGAGAAAGCAAAGGTTGAAGATGAGTTGGAAGGAAGTTTTATGGCTAGGGCAAAGGATTTGTTTGACTACAAGCAAAAACATGTTTTTTACCAAGTAAATAAGTCTCAAGAAAAACTTAGGCAAATAAAAGACATTTTTTACCAAGTCTAAAGAATTTTTCCACTGCTAGAAAACAGAAAAACAAGTTAAGCTTAAAATATAACCACTAACTCACGTGATTTGATACTTACTAACATAATATGGAAATATTAGTAGTTATGATAGGCTATAGGTATATGTAAAGGTATTGTGTATGATGCTGATTGGTTGCTATGTATTAAGATACTCAGCAAAGAAAAATATATAATGCTTTGTAACAAGAACAAATTTGACTTCAGACTTCAGACTTCAGACCTCAAGCTTCAGGCTTCAGGCATGCCTTAGCTGTGGCTGGCAGCTGTAGGCTTGCTCTCTGTACCCACAACTCACCATGCAATAAACAACAATTTTAGAGAGCAATCTGGAGTCCCTCATCTCTCATCTCAGCCTCTTACAGACGGGAAGGCAAGGGAAGGCTACGGATGGGTTGATAAGGCAATGCAAGGTATGGGTAGGCAAGGCAGAGGAAATGGAAAAAGGGCAGGCAAGGCATTTCCACACCAGGGAAGAAATCATTAGGCACATCATGGCTGGGTATGGGCATGCAGGGCAATGCAAGCTAGGGGACTGTTAGGAAGTTCAAGGCAAGGAAAGGGTGTGCAAGGTAAGGGAAATGCTAGATAGACAAGTCAGTGAGTGTCATAACTGGAACAGGCAATGCAGAAAAGCCAGGAAAAAAGCAGTAGGGAAGTTAAGGTCGGGGATCTACGAGCAAGGCAGTACAAGGCAATAGAGTATAAGGAAGAGCAAGGGGGGGACACAGAGGGGTCAGTAAGGCAATGCAAGTTTCGACAAGGAAAAGAAAGGTAAGACAAGGGAGGGGATGGGCATGGAAGGAAAATGAGGCAAGGAAGGCATAAAAATGGCAAGCCAAAAAAAGGCAAATACCATATATTGCCTGGAGCACTCATTCCTTGCTTGGACCTCCTGACCCCATTCTTCCATGGCCTTGCCTTGCTGTTGCCTGCCCCACCTTAAGTTTGCCGAGCCTTTCCCACCCCAACCTTCCCTTCCCTTC
>VYXC01012416.1:0-93461 GCA_013397175.1 Platysteira castanea
AAAGGAGGTAAAACAAAGGAGCGGGGACAGATGCCTAGGAGGAAGTTCTGCTTACCAAAACTGCAGTTGTGTTAACAGTCTCACTCTGCTTCTGAGTTCAGCCTGGCAACAGAACTTGGGCAAGAAGATGTAGGAAATCCCACCCTACTCCTTCCAGTAAAGTAATTTGGAAAGAAGGGATGGATACGTAGTTGCTGTAGGACATTATTAGCCATGAACAATTTAAAAGTCTTCCAGAGATACAGAGGGGAGATGAAGGGAGGGGAAACTGATGTTCATTGCCCTGTAGGATCCGTACAGCTGAATCAGTCTGCTGTGAGGTGCCAGTGTTTTGGCAGTGAAGGCGTCGGGGGATCGATGCCACGTTTTTTCCACAGGGTCCCTCGAGGGAACGCTCAGGCGGCGCTCTGCCAGCACCCACGGGTGCCCACGATCTCACCCTGCAGACTGTCACAAGCAGCCACTCACACACAGTCTGTGTGTGA
This sequence comes from Platysteira castanea, assembly GCA_013397175.1. Classification (NCBI taxonomy): domain Eukaryota; kingdom Metazoa; phylum Chordata; class Aves; order Passeriformes; genus Platysteira; species Platysteira castanea. Next base: position 486 of record VYXC01012416.1, read on the forward strand.
ACCAGAGACAAAAGGATGAGAGGGGCTCTCTGCGTGCAATTTTGAGGTGTTTGTCGGAACCAGCGCACTCGAAGGGAACAGAGGCAGTGAACCCAGAACAAAAGCCCACACGTGGTTTTATCCCGGAGAGTCCCAGGGCTGGGCAGAGCACCAGAAGCCAATGGTCTGAGGGCTGGGGGGTAGAGGCAAGGCTGAGTGACACAACAGGGGCCAGTGGGAGAGGGGAGGGGAGGGGGAGAGGACCAGGGACCAGTGGGGTCTCGGTAAAGGGAGAACTTTCTGGCACAGTGGTGTGGGGAGAGACCGTAGTAACACAGGGGGTGTAATGTGGGCTTAGTCCACAACACAGTGTGACCAGGAATGTGGCTGGGATAGCAGCCTAGGAGCCAGGTACAGGAGAGAGAGATATGGCAGAGAAGTGATGGACAACTCTGCCAGGAGGAGTTCAAGCCTTGTTCTTGGCAGCCCTAGTGCCAGTGAGCCGGTGAGGGCCCTGGAGTGTCCCTGGGACAGACCCAGTGCTGGCAGTGAGGCTGTGAGCCAGCACAGACAGGAACACTGGCACTGCCTGGTGGCACAGGGAACAGCCTGGAGCACAGAGAGAAGCACTGGGGAACAGGCAGAAATGTTAATCCTTGTAGGGAAGTTACAGCTAAATTTAAAAGGAGAGAATTGTGGATACTGGAGGCATTTTCTCCCTTTTCTAAAATTTGGGAGAAGTCTGAATTCCAGCACTACAGTTACAATTAGGTACCACAGTCAGAACTATCCTGTCTCAGTTGTAAAACTAGCTGACAAAGCAGAACATTCTGTAGTTTCATCTTCTTTCCACAGAGGACATTTCTGTATCTACACCACCCCAAAACTTCTGTACCACTGATAAACTTGGCATCAAGAGACAGTTGTACTCACTAATTGGGTCTTCATTGGTTTCACTTTATTAAAACAATGTTGCTGCTATATTGTGTCTTCAGTCATGGGGGAGTGACAGAAAAATCTGAGCTCTGAGGAAATCTGGTAGCTGTATTTAACAAGTAAGGGATCAACTGGAATTATTGCAGTGAATAATTGGAAGTATGACAACTGTGAAGAAAAGGTGCAAAAAAGGGAAATGTAATTTTACCCTCAAAATAACTTCAAGTAATTTCTTTTACTATCCTAATAGTTTGCATGTTATGTGCATGTTTCGACTGTAAACTATAACTCTAATTTAACCTTCTTGTTTTCCAGGCTTTTGTTCTTTGTCTTTTCAAGGGTCACTTTTTTCCAGAATTCTACCTTCTTCTCTTTCAACTTTCTGTCTTTCTTTTGTTGTAGATTTATCTGCAAATATTCTTCATTTTGGTTGTAAGATGGCCATTCAACCAGACCCTCGCCATTAGGATTTCTGTAAGCAAGGGGAAAGAAAGTGAGTGTCCTTTTCAGTCACAGGGCAATTCAATCACAGAAGTTAAGACTGAACCAACAAAACAGCCAATTCCCCATGGAGTCAGTGCAAAGCAGCAATGTCTGTCATGAATCTCATGATTCTTACCCATTTCGAGCAAAGTTAGCCCAGTACTTCATTAGAGTTCTGCTGAGGTTCTTCTCTTCCTCTGTAACTTCACCTGAAAGACAGAATACAGAGCAGTTACTCTGTGTGCCAGAAATGAAGGCATTGCTGCTACAGGAGCAGCCTTTCTGTGTGTGAACATGCTCTTAACAACTTAGCAATTGCAACAGAGACACAACATCAGGAAAATATCAGTAACACAGCAAGCACCAAGGGATTTCAGCACTCCTCATGAATGACTTCAGCATGATTATCCTTAGTGTAGGAATCAGGGAATCTGGTACATAATGAAATAGGAGATGTGACTGCAACCTTCCAGGAAATCAGAGCAGAACCAAAAACCCCCATGTGTTCTGCATCCCAGTACAACTCCAGGAATGGGCCACATGGCTTTGTTTCCTGGATTCCATTCTACTTTTGTGGGACTGAAATTCTCCCTATTATTCAGAGCATGGCTAGGCAAAGATTTCTTCACTCTCACACGAGATGATGCCACTCCACCTCTCAGCACATCAGCTCACTGTGTCACTAGGTGAGAATTATTTCAGTTCCACTGTGTTTTTAATTACAACTGCATCTCAATACACTAAGAAAAATGTTTGGTATCTTAATGCCCTTGGTAAATTCAGGCAAAGAGGAAAAGAACTGTCCAGTGTTTTCTAGGGCCAAGGGATGTAAGTAAAAAAAAAAATATATAAGCAAAAGGGAAAGCCTCTGGTAACAGATTAACAAAGGGCCTTATGTAGACTTTGAACCTGACTTTGAACCACTGTGCAAATAAGAAAAATAAAACCAGAAAAAATGGTGAATTCACTTAAAATAAGCAGAATTTTTGTGTCTCTTTATCAAAATAAGAACGGTTCCTAATTTGTTCCTTGGGAAAGAAACTACTCCATGCTGAGTATTACTGTTTTAGGCATATATAATTAAAGGATGTTGCTGGATTCATAATGTTCCTTAGGAAGTGGCATCATGTTTCTTAACTGCTCAGGGATTGGCAGATTCATTTGGAATGTAACAATGTGGGATTCTGCCAGAAGGAACTTCCAGAATCCCATGGAAACGTTGGGATTACACCCTTAATCCTCCCTCAATGGACTGGTTCCATTTGAATAAATGCTCAAGTATTAATTGAGTTGTGGAGCAAAACAGACCTAACCATTAGATCTTCACACAGAAAATGAAACACCAGATTCCAAGCCTTGCTCTGAACACAGCTGGGATCACTTCCTGCAGAAAAGACCAAGTCCCCCAGTCTCAGGAGCCTGGCAGGCCATGGGATTTCCTGGAAAGGAGGAGACACTGGCCTAAAACTCTTCAGGAAAAGATGAGATCCTGGATTTCCTGCTTCCCAAGCACTCTGCAAGTTTAATTAACCTTTCCTTCAATTTCATTTTCAGCCAAAGCTATTTGGCAAATTCATGCACAGTCCTGAGATAATGACAGTGAATTTTCTAGCAAATGTCCTATTTGCTGAATTGCTGACAAGATGTGGAACTCCCTGTGCTTCAGAATGAGCAAACTGTACAGGAGAGAAGATGGAGAAGGTGGTTAAGTGTGTAAAACCAATTCTGACAGGAGAAAGGGTTATAGTTTGGTCTCACTGCCAATATATGCACTTCAGTCTGATAAAAAGGAGCAGAACACTGAATAGAAGAAAGCCAGTGCTACCAGATTAATTTATGAGTGAACAGTGTCTGTTCCTTACTGCGGAGCTGGATGTCACCAGCCAGAAATGGCCCCCCAAAGACAAAGCCAACTTCATCCCCATGGTCAGCCTTCACATAGTCTGGTTTGCTATCCCAGTATGAACTGGGCCGGTGCTGGAATTCGAAGAAGTAGGTAGGAGCTCCAGACTCTGCAAGACATAACATTTAGAGAGTTACAGAAAAGATACATAAACTACAGCTGTCATCAGCTGTTTAAATAATACTTTAAACAAAGCTTTATACCGGGCACATTTCTAATGTAATTCTAATTCTAATTACATTCAAATATGTACATTTATTTTTAATGCAAAATCAAGTATTCAGCACTTACACAAAAAAAAAAAAGGATAAAAATTCAAAGATCCACCCTACTTACAGAAAACAAAATAACATCAAACTCTTTCCAGTTCTCAGTATCTTGGCATGGCTTGTCTGCACTTAGACACCAGAAAATCTCCAGACCACAGAGCTGCTGACTTCCCAAGTGGCCATGCGCCAAAGGGCAAAGGTTGCTTTGATATGTTTTAATTTTTAATTAAAAATACCTAAGTTAGCAAACATTTACCTGTGTTATCAAGCTCTGCTCTCAATATATTGTGATTATGAGCACAGTGCAAGACACTTAATACAAAGGGACTACACACAACCCTGCAGATCTGTATCATTCCTCAAGTTCCCAGTGGGAATCTCAAGAAGGGTTGCCTATATCTGACAGGATTTGTGTCTACATCATTTGATCCAGCCTCCAGTAGGAGGTTTGAATGTCCCACTGCTGTTGATCAGCTTACCCCTGTGATAATTCAGTGCTTTAATGGCAGGCATGACAATTGCTGTGTCCCCCAGCAGGTCCAGGAATCGGTCCCGTAGCTCTGCAGGATCCTCTGTGTCTCCCAGATATTCATCTATGATCATGGGCAGAAGATCTGAGGGTACATCCTAAGACACAAGAAACAAACAGACAAATGAGCACTGTCTGAATTAGCAGCTAAAATTGCCATTTTTTAAACTTCAGAGGTTCTGCAAAGGCACAAAGGTCCAGGACAGCACCCATGTTGATGGGAAACAAAACCCGTTAATGCTTTTTGTGGGGAAAAGTACCAAACAAACCAGCCACCTCAGGTCAAATTTGCACCAGATTTATATGGGTTGAAACTCTACAGGAGTAAGTGTAGATCCAGCAATTTCTCCTGACAGTATCTTTGGCTTCTGTTCTCTTCAGGAGAAGAGAGATGGGAATCTCAAAAGTAAATTCTCCATCCTTGACAGATTTACGGACTATTAGACAAGAGGACAATACCAATGGGATCTCCAAACACAGTGTAAGTTTTCAGGGTTAGAATTTGCTGCTTGAAAGATGCACCTCAAAACTAGGAGTGCAAAGTAACTACATTAAAAGCTACATTTAATGTAAACACACTGAAAAATACGCCTTGAAACTTTCCAAGCAGGAGATTAGCCATGAGATACTTTAATACTCAGGATACCATCAGAGTAATCCTACAAATATATCAGATAAAAGCATTGGTCAAGGTCTAGAATTAAAAAAACCTTTTCCCAAATCCCAGGCCTGACTATTTGTGTGCAACTCCATACACCCTGGTCCTGTCAACTTTGCTGGGACTCTCCCCAAAGCATAACATGACCTCAGCCCTCAGTAACACTATGACTGAAGCAGTGACACCCAAATCTGTTACATACATGAAAAAGAAAACTCACTTCTCAAATTAGATTAGTGCTGCAGTACTTACTATCATTGGTAGAAAAAACGCTACAGTTGAGGCAATTGATTTTCTATCTCCTATTTCCCTCAAACCTGTCATTTTTGATGTCTGTACAGAGAAAAAAAACAATGTTATTAGCACCATTCAATGTCTCCATTATTTTCAACAGTGGAACTACATTATTCCATTAGTTCTTACTACCGGTGTTTATTTTTGAAGCATCAAGTCACATGCAAAAGTGCAGCACAATGCAGCAGCTATCTTTAAAAGCTTGTATTTACTGCAGTAAATGTTGCCTTGGTGAAGGTTTCTACATAGACCACTCATAATACATAGTTTATCCTTAAATCAACATTAAGAAACTTGTAAGACTAGAAAACATTAGGGCAGAGTTGAGGCAGAAAGCTGCTTCTGTCTCACAGGCTTATTTTCATTCTACTGGGGGAGATCTTGAAAGTCACTGGCAGCCTGTCTCTAGTCCAATTGTTTGAGCCCTTTGAAATAAGGATAAGGCAAGGTTCCTCCTCTTTTACAGCATTACATAAAACAACTCTTCTGTCTGCAAAATAAATTCAAACAGATTTCACTTTGCATGGTTCTTCTGGGACTTACAACCAGCACGCTCCCAGAGGCAGCTGCTACACAGGTTCAGAACAAATGCTTTGTACTACAGAAAGGAACCTGAATACTTAGGAAATGAAAAAAAAGGGACAAGAAAGAGAGAGGACATAAATCCATCTCCCGCAGTTTTTGTGCACTGAGAGCATTTGCTCCTGTTTTTGAGTTACCCACTGAGTTCCTATGAGAAAGGATTTCTGCACAGAGAATGGGCTGGACACCTGCATTGTCCCCACACTCTGCCCCAAGGAGGTTTTCAAATGAAAGCTCTTTCTGCAGGGTGGTGATGACACACAAGGGAAGCTGGTCTAGGTGATCAGTGGCACACTTGTAAACACCCTATGTATCAACCCTGACTACAGTGCCTTGTGGGGGAAAGGATTGGCTTTATTTTCCTTTCAGTAATAAGCCCTTGATTGTTGCATTCTTTTTCCTCTCTCTGCCTGGGTGAGGGATTAAAATTTTAGGATAAGAAAATCCTTTACAAAAGTGATGTTCCAACTGATGTGTCCATGTAGTTTAACTTGCAGGATGAAGCCTCTCTCACTCTCTTGTGACCTGGTGGTTCAGGGTCACTGCAGAGCCATGATGCAAGCAAAGTTTACCTTGTGTGTATTTCCAACAATGCAAAGACTTGTCCTACCACTTAACACAAACATTAAAAGCACATTAAAAGTAAAGAATAGACATTAAGTTACAGATCTAATATTCCAGCCAAATTCATTGTTGGTGACTCCTATCATAAATGGGACTGCATTGAATTCTTTTCCAGCCAAAATCTCTTCAGGTGGCTTATGAAGAAATACTCCATCCAAAACGATGGGTAGAAATGATATTTCCTGAAGGAAGAGGAAAAAAAGACATCAAATTAGTTGTTAATAGTATTTCCAATTTTTCCTTCAAATCATGTAAAATGTCCATATTTGATGTCTGCATTTAATGTCCTAAATGCAAAAAAAGGGCTTTAAGAAATTCAAGTATCTGCAGCCACTGTAACATACATTTAGTTTGGCACAGGAGTATAAAATGCAAGCCTGGCTGGGTCAAGGTGTAGAGGAATGTAACGGGTTCCTGATCCTGTGCTGCTTCTGACATTAAAACATAAGGATGATCAAACCTCACTCACAACTTTACAGGTGCTGTGACACTGCCGAAACTTCCAGAGAGAAATTATGTGTGAAATTATTTCAACATTTAGGGAGTATTTGACAAAAGATAAGAAAAATAAACTTTGGAACAGACCACCAATGAACTCTGACCAGAGGCTGAGCTAAAATTTTGCAAGTGAGCCATTAAAAAATTCTGTTGCCATGAAGTCTCACCTACCTTGCTGTTAGAGACCAGGTGCTCTGCCTCCTGCTTCCTCAAGCAGTTCAGCAGGGACAGGGAACTGCTCGTCTCACACTTAAAGATACTGGCAATTTTCTGAAAATTACCAACAAAGACAAGCACTGTTAGAAAATCATTATACACACTGCTGTTAATAGCTTGGTTTAGTGGCAGATTTGGGTCTTTGAGTATTTTATTTTACTAGAAATGCTACAGTTTGATCACAAAGTGAAATGATTCTGGTGTACTTCTCTTTCTTGCTGTATTTCCATTCACTGTTCTTCAAAGTTTGCTGTAGAGATAATACAAGCTTGTAGCATAAACCAAATAAGGAAAGAAAATTCAGAAACATTTACATTATTGCTATCTGACATTACAGGAAAAGAAATTAAAAGGCACTTATAGAAAGAAATTTTATTTTAAGGCTTTTTTGGTTTATATTTAATTAATTTACTTCACATAAAGCCCTCCCTAAAAGACTGTAGGTCAGTAAAAACCTGAATTCTTCCTCTGGATTCTGGTTAAGCTTTCCATAATGAATGTCACAGTTACTCTTTGGGTACAATGGGTATGAAAATGGACATTTGGCATGTGTGTGACTGAATATACCTTTGTCAGCCCACAGCTGTCATAATCATATGGCTGTACAATCTATTTCTAACACCAAACAGACTGAAATTAAACAGGTGTGCTGCAAGAATAAACTGGATCATCCTTGTCACACAGTATGCAGTGAGATTTCCCCCTTTTCTCTTTTAAACAAATTATCACATATAAGCATCCTATTTTAGGTTATAAAGACTTTAAAATGCAAAAAAAAAAAAAAATGAGCCTACCTCAAGATCTGTTGAAAGATGTAAATCTTTATTGGGAGGAATTAGAATTCCACTCTCTGATATTGCTTTATGAAAGAGACCCTTAGATAAAGGAGATAACACCTGCCAAGAAAGGAAGAAGAGAAAATATTTATTCTCCATTAACACCCTTATTCCATAACTCTATGCTTGACTAGACTCCTGGATTCAGTGAGGAATTACACATCTTCATTTGCTTACAGGGGAAGTCTCCAGAGTTAGCACAATGTGCTGTTAAACTTACTGTCAGAAACCAGATTAAGCATGAAAAGTTACACTAATGGAGTTCGGGAAGATTTTTATTTCTATCTACTATATACCTACATGAGCAAAAACTGAGCAAGATCCTGCAGATATACCAAAGAGAGTGACTGATCCTGGATCTCCACCAAAGTGCTCAATGTTTCCCTGGACCCACCGAAGAGCTGCGACTTGATCCAGGTACGCCCAGTTCCCGCGGGCGTGCTCGTCACCAGTGCTGAAAGGAAAGCAGCACGAGCCCCTCCTCAGCAACAGGAACAATCCCACAGTAAAGGCAACCCCAAGAATTTATACACTGTGCAAAGTGTCATCTTTGGGCCTGACCTGCAGCCCCTCACGGTCACACCTCAGCCCCTGACTCACCCCCACTCTCTGCTCACCCCTGCACAGGTGGATCCCTGGCATTTACTCTACATGAGTTTTTGCTTTACACACCAGAGGATGGAAGCAAAGGCCAGAACAAACATCCTATCCAAATAAGCCCAACTATGATTTGATAGCAGGCTGCAATCACACGACCATGCAGATGGACTGGACAGACGTTTCTTGGTGTTCTGAAGTCCTGATGTCAGTGGATTCTGTACATTTAAACTGCTGTGACAGTGGGAAGCTGATAGAGAAGTTTAGCAGATTTAGCAAACAGAACTACCTGTGCTTTAAACAAGACAGGAAGTACTTTGTAAAAAGTGAAATGGGTGATCTTACTTGAAGAATCCAAGGAGTCCCAGTCTGTACTGAATTATTACCACCACAACGTTCTCGTAGGCTGACAGTGCAGAGCCATCATACCTAGCAGCACCACCAAATATGAAATTGCCTCCATGGATCCACACCATTACCTTAGAAACGAAAGGGTGAGACACACCTTTATGCACTGGTTTGCAGGTTTCATTTGAAAAAGGAAAACAACCTCAGCAAATTAGGAGCACCAAATCACTGAAGCATGATGGCAGCTGAATTTCAGATTGGTGGACTTTGAATTTTACGTGCTAATATTCTGCTTGTGCAGCATCACATTTTCAAAAGCAATTAAGTCTCTTAGGAAGCAATCATTACTTGCAAGCTTTATAAAACACAAGTTTGTTCAGTGGTTTTACATACAGGTAACTTGTCCTTCTTGCTTGAGCCAGCAGGGCTGTAAACACTGAGATACAAACAGTCCTCAGAAGTTTGGAATGCAATGTGCTTTTCTTTAAAGTTTTTTTCAGCTATTTTCAACATGGACAGATCTTGAGGACATCTTCGCAAAAAATAAAAGCACAATTATTAGTACTAAAACTGCAATAGCATCAATGTAACAATGATAGACAAAACACACTTTTTTTGCCCCACAGGCTGAACCCCACAAGGTGCTTGAATTTTGTGTTATTTAGAATCAGTGAGAGGTGCAACCTGCAAAAGCACATCTCCACACCTGTGCTTGAAATATTCCAGTACTGGCAGTGTATCCACTACCAAACATAAACTCCTCAGCAAAAACCAGGCCCCTGTACCCCAGTGAACACAACCCTGGCCAGCATGGGCAGGTTCTGTCTACAAATGAACTGAACAGCACTCACAGGGGTGGGTAAGAAGTTGCATCTCTCAGACCAGTCCAGGGTTCAGGCGGTTCAGGTGGGGAAAACCTCAAGGATCCAAGAGGGGCTTTTGCAAAAGGAATTCCAAGGAAAACATTTACACGCTTGTCTGTCCCCTTCACATTTGTCTGTGTTCCTCTGAGCCGCCCGAGTGCAGTAGTGACTTCTGGCTCAGCAGCACTCTGTCCTAAGCAACACAAAAGGTAAAAAAAAAAAGAAATTAAATTGCATCTTCATAATTATCAGACAGACTTTTCTATTAAGTATTTTAAACTGACTGTTTAATTAGAACATTTCAGCTTATTCCTTTCAATTTTGTTCAGTTTTCATTTTGCTTTGGTGCAGTGACAGACACCCCTTGCCAAAGGCTCCTGCCAGTGACACCTGGAGCCAGGTAGGACAGAGTTTAGTCACTGTTCAAGAGCAAACTTCAGAGCAAGCAGCAAAACCATTAACATTTCCTAAATTTATCACTCAACAAGATCTTAAAAATATTTTGTTTAGATGATTTATAAATGTTGCTGCTTTCTACCTTTTAAAAAAGACATAAAACTTTATTTTCATTAAATCATCTCAAAAATAACTTCACCTCACAAAACTAGTGATTTTTGCAATATGAAGGCATTTTTGCAGATTGGTAACCAAAGCATAAGAGATTTACCGCCTTTGAAAAAATCACTGCAGCTTGTTGGTGCAGTGGCTTCCCCAGCAGCAGGAACAACAGATCGCGGGTCTCACCTTGTGCCCTGCCCACGAGGAACGCTACACCACAAAACAAGGCGCAAAGCAACGCAACCGGGCTTGGAGGAGCCATTCTTCACCCCCGAGTGGGCTCTCCGTGACTCTCTCGGGTTTTATGCGGAAGAGAAGGGGACAAAGGTCCCCGCGAGGGACAAGGGAGCGCCGCAGAATTGTGAGCGTGAACTGCAGCGAACGCCTCCGGAGTGCCAACAGAACCCCTGAGTACTGATACAACCCCCGAGCGCCGATACAACCCGAGTGCCAATACAACCCGTGAGTGCCAGTAGAACCCCCGAGCGCCGATAGAACCCCCGAGTGCCGATAGAACCCCCGAGTGCCAGCACAACCCCCGAGCGCAGCCACCTCGCGTTCCCTGCTCCTGGCAGTGGCCCAGCAGCGCCCGGGAGCAGCAGCGGGAGCGCCAGTCGCAGTTCATCTGCTGTCAATGCCACAGGCAGAGAAAACAGCGCAAGTCTCAACAGGCTCCAGAGCTTAAATTCTACAAAGTTCTTAAAAAACACAACAACAAAAACCTCACCAAAACACCACCACAAACAAAACAAAGCAACAAAAACCCCAGAACACCCCTCCCCCTCCAACCAATCCAAATTAGAGATTACAAATAACTAGAAACGAACGATTAAAAAAAAAAGAGGAAAAAAATTCAAAATAGTTTATTCTTGCCTTAATCCCCATTCAAAGGGGTGTATGAAGCCAAAGTATGTCATCGCTAGACTCTACCACTCCAGTTTAAGTTTGCGCGGGGCTTTTTTGTTTGACTTTTCAAAGTAGACAACAGATAACTTTAGTCGGAGCATCCTTGGCAGCACCGTGCCCAGCCCGGGGGCCCCTGGCGGACACTGCGCCGCCGACTCCATTCCCTTCCAGCCCGCTCCTGCAGCNCTGCGGGCGCGGAGGGCAGGGCGGGCGGGCCGGGCCGGGCCGGGGCGGCGGCGCGGGCGGGCCGGGCAGCGCCGCTTTCCTTAACCCGCACATCTCATCCGCTCCATCAATGACCCCGAGCACCCCCTCACCCTGGAGGAGCTGAACGTCGTCGAGCAAGTGCGAGTGAAAGTGAGACCCGCGGGGATGTGCTGCCTCAGCCGTCCCATAACTAATTGCTTTTTTAGAATTTTTTAATATATTTATCGTAGTACCTGAACATAGTACTGAAAAATGTCAATGAACAAATCTGTGAGCGAGCGGGATTTCCCCCGAAAGGCCTCGGGGCGGTGTGGGGTGAGCGCAGCGGTGTTTGTGTGTCGCCGCAGGTGAACGATGCCGAGAGCACGGTGTCGGTGGAGTTCACCCCCACCATCCCGCACTGCAGCATGGCCACCCTCATCGGCCTCTCCATCAAGGTCAAACTGCTCCGCTCTCTGCCCGACAGGTTCAAGGTGAGGCATCACATCACTGGGGAAACCAAAGCAGGGGGATTGTGGTCGGAAAAAAATTTTTTAAAGGCAACAAAAAAAAAAAAATCTAACTAGCTTGCAGTGAAAAGTAACCGGAGTGTTTTTCATTTTTTGTGTGAGGGAGACTGCAGGAACCGGAGGGGGCAGTGGGCTGAAATATCAGAGCACAGTTGTGGTTCTGGGGCTGTTGTCATGGGCCAGTGGGGTTCTGGGGGGAGTCCCTGCAGTGCTGGGTGGCATGGCAGGAGAGGTCTCACCCTTGTCTGAAGCAGGCTTACACAGCTGCAAATGCAGAATAATCTGCGATTTTAGACTTCTATTTTATTCTGTTATATAGAGTCATTGATAGTGGCAAGAATGTCCTTTCCCCCTCTTTTTGTTACTATCTTATTTTTATTAGTTTGAACTTAACCTTCCAGTGTTTTGTTGAACTTGCCCTCTGTTTCTTTTGTGATGCTGTTTCAGCTGGATGTTCATATAACACCAGGAACACATGCCTCTGAGCACGCAGGTAAGGCTTTTAGTCCTCTCTTGGGTGGTCTTTATAGCTGTTTTAATCTTGAAGATTAGAGAGGAGAGAGACTCCCACAGCTGCAGAGCAGCTGCTCAGTGTCTGGGGCTTTGTGTGCGTCAGATTCTGGGGGATGTTCCAGAGCAGGAACATGGAGTGTCACTGAGATTGTTCTGCAGTGTTCTTTAAACATCTCCTCAGTCAGCCTGTGCTCACTGATTTGCCTGAGCACTTGGAAGAGGGGAGGAGAACGGGGATTTCTTGTGTTCCACCTCCGGAGCAGCTCCCTGCTGCTGAATCACGGCCAGCTCACTGAGAACTGCAATGACAGAGAGGCTCTGCCTCCAGGGTGCACTTGGCATCCTCAGAGCTGCCTGCAGCACCATGGCAACTCTGATTCTGTGTCTCAACGTAAAATGCTTTCAGGAAGACATCGAGTCCCAGTGTCCTGACTGGTTTCTTGTGGGTTTTTTCTGCAGTTAATAAACAGCTCGCTGATAAAGAACGTGTGGCAGCTGCTTTGGAGAACTCTCACCTGCTGGAAGTGGTGAATCAGTGTTTGTCTGCTCGGTCATAATTGCCTGGTGAGGAAATCATTGGTATTCTGATCTATTAAACTACTTTTGTATGTAAGTGGTGATGTTACATTGTACATAAACCTATGAGCAAAATAAAATCACTCAAATTCTCTTGAGGAAACGTTTCTTTGCTCTTTCAAAAAGTGCTATGTGGGGAGTTAGCTTACGGGCAGCTACAAAAATATAATGGAAATTGGCTTTTTAATTGTATGAGTCATTGCATAGGTACAATGTTTCATTAAAGATGTTTTTTTCAACCTGTTTGTAACTGATTTCTCACTACTAAAAGTGAGTTCTAAGCTGCATTTTAGAAGCGGATTTTGCACCCTGGACTAAACAAGTACACCAAGACAATTTTTAGTTAAAATCTTTGCATTCCTAAGACAGTTTCAGACTGCTGATACAGTTTGAGCTTCAGACATCACAAACAGTACAAGCTGGGGTGTGCAAAGTTGGAGGACATTTAGCAGTAAGTGTCCACCCTTTCAAATCATGTGTGTGCTTTTAATTGTCTTACCTTGGGTTAGCCAAATATGGAGAGCTCCTTAGACCTGTGTAAAACATGATTTATTTTTAATTACTACTTCATTATGGTGGGAAATACAGTATCTTTGAGGGAGGTTTTATTTGTGCACCTGCAACCCAGGACTCATTAACAGTTCTCAGTATGAGCAGCCCAGCAGGCTCTGCTGGAACACTCTCCTGGCAGTGTTTGACAGCTAAAGGACAAGTTTTGCTTTAAATGACTTGAGATTTCATGCTAAAACCCAGCCTGTGCTTCTGGTTTGGGAGCTGTGGCATTCACTAAACTGTTGTCTTGGACAGACAGACATTGACAACAGAAAATCTCAATAAGAATTAATTTGAATTTTTGTAGAAGATGCCTCTAGTCCTGGACCACATGGAAAAATAACAGCCTGTTGAAAATCCCATTGGGTATTTTGGTGCATGCAGACATTAAAATGTTGCTTCCATTGCCATCAGTTATCTGGAAAGTAAGAAATGCCCTTTCTGAAACAGAGGTTGTGCTCACCAGTGTGGTGGTGGTGCTTTGTCCTGCAGTGGCATTTTCTCTGGGAGGGTCTCAGATGCTGTTTAAAAAGCATTTATGGAGATTGTGTAAAGCACAGCCCAGCAGTCCAGTCCAGTGCTCCCAGTGGGACATCTGAAGTCACACAGCAAACTGGGAGGGAAACAAAGCCAGACCTTCCCATCTCAGAGCTGTGCAAACGCACATGGAAAGCCAGCTCTGCAGCAGCCTCAGCCTGCTCTGCATCCTCTGAATGGGCAGCACTGCTGGGATGTGTGAATGAAACTGCAAATAAAGACAGTATTTATGTAATATTAATATTGGGCCAGGAGCACAATGACCCAGCTTTCCTCTGTGCCTCTCTTGTGGAATCACTGAACTGATTAATTCTGACACTGCCAGCATTTGCACCACAGATGGAACTTCAGCCATGGTAATGAGTGCAGGCAGCTCCTGGGCACCACGCTTGGTTGGTTTGATTTTTTTTTTCTGGTTTTTGGTGGTTTTTTTAAAGGAAAATAAACTTTGCCTCCCAGATTTTGGGGAAGAAAGAAATGCAAGTATGTTCCAGGGGGAAAACAGAAGGATGACTAAGCTGCCAACAGATTGCTTCAACCTGCACTCCAAACAAGAAGGAATCAGTAAATGGTGCTTTGCTGAAGCTCTCTGCTTGGCTTTCACCACTGGTTTTAAATACTGGTTTTAAATAATTTATTGGGGTGTTGGCGCTTGCCTCATGAAGCACACTGTACACAGCAGCCCTGGGGATGCACTTTGTACCATTTCCCTTCTCAGAGAAGCAGCAGAATGTGTTGGATGGTTTACATTTATAGGTAATAGTTGGGGGATGACTTTTCACTGAGGGGAACCTGCTGTGGGTTTTCAAAGAAGAGGTCTGACTTCTGCTGTTTAGGGATGGAGAATTCGATTACTTTGGATCTGGCACGTTGGTTTAAGTGCTGTGGATGTTGTATTTCTGATAAGAACAACCACGGTGAGTTTGCTGAAGGCCCCAGGCCCTCCTGGCCAGGCTCCCTCAGCTCTCTCCTTGCTGGTAATGTACCAGGGTGCTGGTGAAAGTCTCCCATCCTGCTTTTAATGATCATTAGCTGGTTCCTGTTGTATGGAGACCAAGTGGGAGAAGAAAACACTAATTTGTTAGAAATATTTCTTTTCAGATGTTTATTTCTCCAAAACGTTAACTCTAAATTTAGCCTCTGGAATGCTTTGTAGTAGGACACATTCCATGAGAAACGATGGCCCTTTGGAGCAGCTGTGCTGCATACAAACGGCCTCATTCAAATCCAGGAAAAATGCCAGGAGCAGACATCTGCTTCACATTCCTGAGCTCTGGGCAGAGCCTTCCAGGGGTGCCTGGATGGCATTCCCCACTGCCAGGGTGCTCCCAGGAGCTCCCTGAGGCAGCTGGATGGCATTCCCCACTGCCAGGGTGCTCCCAGGAGCTCACTGGGGCATTCCCCAGTGCCAGGGTGCTCCCAGGGCAGGTGTCTGTGCTCTCCCTGGAATAACCTGCTCTGGAATGTGTTTGAGCCCACGGACCACGGCAGCTCCTGCACCCCGGGGTGGGGCAGGATCCCTGCCACTGCCCCACAGGGTCCCTGGTGCTGGTGCCAGCAGTCGGAGCCTTCTGCAGCCCCTGCATGCCCCAGGCTCAGCAGTGGCAGGGAGGCAGCTCAGCAGCTCTGTATCCAAAGGTGCAGCTGAACTCTCCACGGAAGAATTTCACCCTTGCACGGCGCTCTTTCCTGGGGCCCTTGGGTGGAGCAGCGTGTGCCACACACTGGAAATGTTAATTAATAAAAGCTATTTCAGGATTCCAGCTGTGCTCAGGAGTGATGCATCTGCGTCAATAGAGGGCTTTGATAAAATCTCCCTCTGGAGCTTTGATTTATAAACTCTGTGTTTTACAATTTTTTTTATAGCTGTTAAAAGCATTTCCCTTTAGCCTGTCGGAGAACTGGACCACTTTCCCTTCCTTTACCAAATGCACTGCTTGGCGTAAATACAGACTGAAGAAGTGGCAGAGTCAACGTTTTTCCATAGGCAAAAGAAAAGTTTATAGCAAAATCTCTCTGATGTTACTAAGTAACAGCAAAGAGAACCAAACTAGGGAAAGTTGAGGTGTGTTTGAGTTTTCTGGTATGTCTCACAGCCATTTGCCAGTGACATTTAATAGCACATAAAATTCTCCTTCCACAAAATGCTAAAAATACAGGGCGTTTTTACAAAATGCACAAATAGCAGAGAGCCCTCATTTTGTCCAACACACTTCAGTAGCTGCAGAAGACATTCTGTCACACTCTGTGACCTCTTCTCCTTTCTCTTCCTATCAGCTCATACGTTTATTATTTTATGTCCTCCTGTAAAGAGCTTTTGCATCCTGCTGCACGCAGGTTATCTCCATTCCTTAACTTTCCTACGCTGGTCTAAGCAGCAGCACTGTCTGCAGTGATCAAAGCATCTTGGTTCTTCGGATGGATGAAACCCTGCTCTCCCAGTTTCCTTCTGCCACTCCTCAGGGTCTCTTGCCAGTTGTCTCATCACTTTGTTGCCCTGCAGCATCTCACTGCAGTGCTTGCACCCTTCCGACACCAAGGTTCTTGAACAGGCGTAGCTCAGCTTCCAGAGCACCACAGGAGGCAGAGAACAGGCCAGAAGTTAATTTCCACTAAATCTGTGGAAAAAATAACTGGGAATGAGGAGCAGCTGCTGCCTGGGACCTTTGGGAAGAGAAAGAGAAATGGCAGGGATGTGCCACATCTCCCTGTGCTGCCACTGCCCTCCCATGGAGCTTCTGCTCTGCTGGAGGCTCTGTCCTTCCGATGGCAGGGAAATGAGTGAGCTGCTATCCCCTGATGCTGAACACCTCCCTCCCCCTGCTTTCCTCCTTCCCTACGAGCTGCCTGCCTGGAGGGGAGGTTCCCTGCAGCCCCGGCACAGGCACAGCCACAGCCTGGCCCGCTGTGCCTCCCTGGCTGGGCTGGGACACGCCAGGAGTGCCCCGAGCTGCTGCAGGTCACTCACAGCAGGAGACACGAGGGTCAGGAGAACCAGCATCCCCACAAACCCCACGTTTTAAGCTGACAAAGGGAGATCTGGCCCATTTGCCAGCTCTAAGTGCAGTGGCCAAAGGCTTTGGGCACAGCTGTGTCCCTGCTGAGCCCAGCATCTCTGCCAAACTCTGCTGCACCTGATCCTCCCCGTTGTTTTGATGTAACTTGGAGATGATGGTTGATCGCAGCACTTTTTTTTTCCTAATCTACCCAAATTAGTTCCATCTGGGTTCCCATCAGATGTGCCACACGTGGCTTTGACTGAAATAACCTCAGGAGGTCGTCAGGAGCTTGCTTAACCCGGGGATCCCTGGTAGCTTGATTTCTCCACTTGCTAATGGGAGAGCTGGCACATGCTCTGCCTAAGGATTATGAAGGTATCTAAGCAGTAAAATACTTTTTATTTCCCCTGCAAAGTGACAAATAAATCATCCACATAGTCTGAAATGCTTGCAGAGAAAAACAATAAATGCCAACGGATTCAATTTTTTTTTCCCTAGCAGTTTTAATACAACAAAACTAGTTTTTATTACTGAAAATCAGAAAATGGTTTCACTCACACTGCAGCCAACTTTTAAAAGAACCCCCAAACAATTGCTTTTTAGGCAGAAAGAAAATAATTAGCAATGAGTCACATAAATTGTTTCTCTCCAAATTTGTACTGACTTATTTTCATAAAAACACATTTATGCACTGGGTTTTCTGAAACGTGAGTCAACACTGTAAAGAGCCTGTCAAATTCTACTTTATTAATGTTTCATACTAATGACAAGATTGACTAGGAGCCTGAAACAGAAGCTGTTGTTTAAAAAATTTCTTCTCCTTTCCACTCACCATTTTGGGTCTGATCCTGAAAACTTAAGACCTTTAACTGAGCTAATGCTCTGGATTATGTTTTTAGCATAGAAGTGATGAAGTTTTGTCACGTTTACCTTTCTTTGTAAGGACAATATGGGGCCATTCCTAGTAAAACAAGAGAGTGAATTCATTTTTTCAAACAAAACATAAACATTGTATCAACTTTCCTTTCAGTCGTATCTGCCTTCCTTTAAGTGCGTGTGTCCTTTGGGTGCACACAGCTCAGCTCATCGGTAGTTTAAGCACTTGGCTGCACAGGGGAAGTACTAATGCAGTTACCAAGTCACAAAATTAACTGCTTTTCTGCATTTTATGGCTGAATAAACAAACACTGTAGCTTAGATGCAAATTCTATACACATCAGGTAATGCATCATATTAGATTAGCCCCTGCAATATATTCTGCTAATCCTTAAAACGGCCGGAATTTTGCTGGGAGTGTTATGAAGCCGGTGCACCTTCCTCTGACATTCTGCTGCCCTGCGGGCTCCAGCCTCTTAAAAGCTGCTGGAGTCTTTCCCTGACTGCACGGGAATTGAGTTTTCTCCCGGCTTGCGTGGCTAACTGGGCAATCCCCGCTTCAAAAGGATGCGGGAGACACGAACCGTGCCTGGTCCAGCTGGGAAGAATGAAAGCCAGCCCCCGGAGCAGGCTCTGGAACACAGAGACAAAACAAGATGCCGAGGAGAGGAAACGCACGGGAGCTGCCAAGGCTGTGATGTGACGTCCCTGAGCAGCCGCGGGCAGGTCCGCACCAGGAGAACCGCTGGCCGCAGAAGCCTGGCGGGCAGAGCCCGAGCTGGCCCAGCCGGGAGCCCTCGGGGCGCTCCGGGCTGGGATTTCCCCGCTGCCCGCAGCCAGCACGGCCCNCTTTCCTTTCAGTCGTATCTGCCTTCCTTTAAGTGCGTGTGTCCTTTGGGTGCACACAGCTCAGCTCATCGGTAGTTTAAGCACTTGGCTGCACAGGGGAAGTACTAATGCAGTTACCAAGTCACAAAATTAACTGCTTTTCTGCATTTTATGGCTGAATAAACAAACACTGTAGCTTAGATGNGGCGCGGACAGACAGAGCCGGGGAGCGGGGAGTGCGGGGAACGGGAGCGGGGCGCATCCCGGCCGGCCCAGGGAGCTGCGCTCTCGGCCGGAGCGGCCGCTCAGCCCCGCGGGACGGGCAGCGGGGCACGGCCCGGGGTAGGGCACAGCACAGCCCAGGGCATGGCACAGCCCGGGGCACAGCACAGGCCGGGGTAGGGCACAGCCCGGGGTAGGGCACAGCCCGGGGCACAGCCCGGGACATGGCACAGCCCGGGGCACAGCCCGGGGCACAGCCCGGGATAGGGCACAGCCTGGGGTAGGGCACAGCCCGGGGCACAGGCACAGCCCGGGGCACAGCCCGGGACATGGCACAGCTCGGGGTAGGGCACAGCCCGGGGCACGGCACAGCNAGGTACAGACACAGCCCGGGGCACAGCCCGGGACATGGCACAGCTCGGGGTAGCGCACAGCCCGGGGCACAGCCCGGGGCACGGCACAGCCCGGGGCACAGGCGCTGCCCGGGCCCCTCTGCCGGGCCCTCTTTGCCGGCTTCACCACCCTCACCCCGGGCTCCAAGGCACGGTCCTGCTGCCTGGATCATGTCGGGTTTTCCGCTTGCGCTTGACCAAATCCCTTCACGAGCGAAAAATCAGTGTACACCGCACACAGCAGCTCTGTCCCTACATGTAGTGATGGACTGGCCTTACAACAGGATGTCTTTTCCATTCATAAAATCTCTTTTTTTTAAAGCTGACACAGTTTCAGCTGAAGTAAGATACAATTTATTTCAGCCGACTTGGCAATTATTGGAGCATTCCATTTTAATCTGGGTGATGATGGTTAATGAAATCTGCCATAAAATCGTTTGTGGTTTTAGTCTTTGTAAAAAACCTCGCAAATATATAATAGATATAGAGAAACAAATAGGAACAATACAGAATGCATTGTTATTTTCTGTCACAGCTAATCAAGGGAAGCCTATACTTCAACGTGCTTTGATGGTGCCAGGATGACAGCCTCATTTCTCCAATGAACCATTTTCTTCTTATATGGCAAAAACGCACTGCATCTGTATGACATCATCTAGAAAAATCCTCCTTCCTGAAAAATACTATATTCTTTTGTGTTGCCTAGCTACGTGCTGTGTTGCCTTGGGTTTTTTGCTAAAGCTTTGTTTTTTTATAACTTTTTGTTTTTAACTTTAGAGTCAAATTTTCTCACACAAAGTTATGTAAATAAAGCTGATGTTTACTTAAGTATTAAAATGTGTATAAAAATATGTAGTGTCAATAAAAACGAAGCATTTTTCTTCTTTCTGCTAAACCTGGCAAGTGTAAAGCGTCTTATTGTGTCCCCCCGGACACAGTGCTGCTGTTACCTTAGAAGGCTGTAGATTCATCTGAATGATTCTGGTGGAGCTGGTGTATTTGAAGAGAGGAGTGATGCAAATTTATAACCCTTGTAAAGATATGAAAGAAAGGGGTGAGTGTGAAAGAAAGGCTTTGCAGCAAAGCAATTTGCTGTATTTGTCATATTCTTTTGTGCCATTAATTGTTGAATAAAGAGCGTTTCACCCCACGGCCCGGGGAGCATGAGCAGGCAGTGAGTGACTGACACAGACCTGGTGTTTTTCATGTGAGAGTCTGATGCCAAGGAAACATTTCCCTGGTTCATGTTAATTACTGCTGTGAGTAAGTGTAGAGAAGGGAAAAAGATGTCAAGGCCTGATTCTGATCTCATTTCCAAAACTGTGACATGGAAAAATGCCATGAAAAGCAGCCAATGTGCTGAATTCCATTAGCACCAGAGAATGGGACGATCACGGAGTCTTTCACTGAATGTAAGCAGCTTTGATGATTTGGAAAAGGAACTGCCTAAAGCCCAAAGGTTTACACTGCAATGTGCCTGTCAAAAATCCTCTGACTGGAAACTCTTCATGCCTGAGACATGCAGAGGTTGAGAGCTGAGCAATAACTCCCCGTCACTTCCCCAGCGTGATCGGCAGCTCGGGATGCCCGAGTGAAGTGAGGTGAGCTCAAAGCCTCCCTGAGACTCCAGAATGCTGCTGTTCACCAGATGTGGGGAATTCACCTGTGGGAAGATTAACAGGGAAATAAAGTTATTTCTCACCTGATTCACTGCAGCTGGTTTGGGTGTAGGGTGTCCTTGATACGCATCACGACTTTGCAGTTTTGTCTTTAGGACTGGCAGACTTTTAGCACTGGAGTTTTGATTCAGGTTTATCTAGTTAGGGCTGGCTTTCAAATTAAGATCTGCATTTGCTTTCACAAAACAGCATCTTTCAAGCCTATAAACCCCTTTATATAAGATACACACTTCATACCATTCTCTTACCTCAGTCTGGGCTTGTGCCTGCTCTCTGTATTTAATCATGAGCCTAAATACTGACCATTTTATATTTTTTTGATAGAAGGTGGTGGATAATGAAACATATTATGATTATAATAATTACATAATTTCTCAAGAATAGAATCAGAACTTTGACAATTTAAAATGGGAAAGAGAAAGAGAATTCTTTTCATTCCTGTATAATTCTACAATAAGAATTGTGAAGGTTTCCAGCAGAATGTCTTGTATAGCAGCAGAGGCAAAGCAGGACATGTGACATTCAAAGGAAGCAGAGATGCCTTTTACTGCTCTGATGCAAATATGGAATTTGCCAAACTCAGCACATTCCAACTGGACAAATTCTGAGCTTTCCTGGCAGAGATGCTAACATCTCTCACATCCAAATTCCCACACACTTTGCATGGGTGATTCCACTCACCACAGGAGAAGACACCACAAATTCTGCATTGGCTTATAAAGAAGTACAAAGCTTTTCCACTTCGAATTCTTCAGTCTCCCCTACAACTGTGAGGTTTTGTCCCTGCTTCAAGGTTTCATTTATTGAAATGTAAGGAAAATGGAGCTTCCCCACAAGGGAGACAGGACCAGACTTTGTCAGCTACAGCAGAAGGGCAGCTCTGTTTGATTCTATCCCCACTGCTCCCCACGTAACGTGCAGTGATCCTCAGCCTTGCAGGAGCACGTTTGGACACAGAACTGAAGGCATCTGTGTCAGAAAAGATACATGAAACATGCCTTGTCCTTTTTCCTTATCTGGTACACAGAAGAGGGCAGCACAGCTGAAGTTTCACTTTATATTGCCATAAACATCTTAAGCTGTGTTTCTGTCCCGTGTCCTTCCCTCAGCACAGCATCCCTGTGGCTCCGAGTGCTGGGAGCCTGCTGGGGGTTTCCTCTGAGGATCACAGGGCTGCTTCCA
The DNA here is from genome assembly GCA_013397175.1 of Platysteira castanea. NCBI lineage: Eukaryota > Metazoa > Chordata > Aves > Passeriformes > Platysteira > Platysteira castanea. Next base: position 22,637 of record VYXC01012416.1, read on the forward strand.
TTATGGGTTTTCAATCCAGGGAGACTTTTCCTTCTATATCTGCAATATGACAACTCTATCCAGATTTTCAGAGCTGTTAACAGGCAACTTTTGAAGACTCTGTCCTGCAGGTGTGTGGAGAAATGAGCTTGTGGGTTAGCAAGGGTGGCTTTAGGCTGTTTTCTGCCCTATTTCCTGCCTATTAAATGCTTGTTTCCTCGGTAAAATAGAATCAGATCTGCAAAAATGTTACTCAGTTCTCAGTTGACAGCGTAAACAGGTGCTAGGAATTCCTTGGATTAACAAAGAAAGCAGAAAGCCCCATTATCCACAGTGAAAGTCCACGGGAACATGCAGTTTGAATAATCTGTGTACTGTCTGTCCCCTAATGTCTAAAAAGAGGTATTAGTAAAGATAGAGAAGGGCAAGTAGGGATTCACATTTATCCATGGAGTGAGGAACTCCAGGCTCCTAAGCCCCAAGAGAAAACTCCTGCAGAAAGCCCTAAAACCCCTGCATGTGTGAAGAAGACACGAGGGAAATCTTATTTTCTCCTTCCCCATACAGTAAATGGGGGTGTTACAGGGTATTGAAAATCTACGTGTGTTAAAAAACAGTTAGAAAAATATGCAGAAAAATCCTACCTCGAGAGCCTCTGGTGGCTGTGTGTGTGGAGTTTTAATTGTGCTTATCACGTTCTTATTGTCCATTCTTCCTTAGATATCTGCTGCTGACAGCTGCTGGAAACTGGCTGTAAGCTGAGTCTGACCCAGGACAGCTCCTTTAATTTGTTATTGTAAATAGACTCATTCCTCTTGCCAGGAGCTATTGCTGGTAAACAATAAATCTCACATTCTCAGTTTGCCTCCTTAGCACTACGTAATTCCCAGTGAGACTGACAGCCACTTGCTTTGCCCACTCCTTAAACCAACTGTCTGTAAATTCAGAAACCTTTTCATGGTCTCTGAATTCCAGGTATTTCTGGTGAAGGAGCTCCGAAATCCCCCTGAGGAGAACACATCCCTCAGGAACCGTAAGGGGATATTCAGCATGGAGGGATGACGGATGTCACACACCCTGGCTGTGACAGATTGAAGTCTGAAAAAGGGGAATTGGGGGTGATTAAAGAAAATAATTATGGAAATATCTTAGGTCATGTTCTGCTTTTACTCCAAACTTGAAATGCAATAGGGGCGAGCAGCTGACCACAGGCAGTGCTGGGAGTCCAGGGGGGATCCCAGCACCCAAACTCTGCCTCCCGCAGCCGGGGCAGCACGAGCAGCTCCATCCCAGTGAGGAGGAAACTCACAACTGGAAAACTGAAGTGAGGTGGAAATTTGGGGTAAAACTAAGGCAGAATGCTTTCCCCAAGCATACCCCGGTGTATTTTAGCAGTTTACTAACAGTCTGTGAGAGAGAAGCAGAGGAACTCCACGGATGAAATTGGATCTGCCACTTGTGCAGCCCCTGCTTGTCGGGGCAGTGATTCACCTGGCTCCTTTGGTCATGAGCCTATCTAGCACTGGAAGTTTTGTAGCTTACTCAAAGCAGTGAGAAATTCAGAGCAGCTGAAAGATGAACCACCTTTCCAGTTATTCTTGCCTCAAGTTATTTTTTGCACTGCTTTGCAAGAGTTTCAGAAAGACAGGCCATTGCTACGTTATGAGCCATGGACTTGAAACGTAGCTATTTTATCATTCTCTCTGAAAATGCATTCTTTTGTGGTGATCTTTCAAATTTCTGTTCTGGAGCTGAGAGGAAGCACGGTAGCCATGAAAGGCTGATTTGTTTTGTAGCTGTAACAGTGGATTTAGTTGGGTTTTGCCTGCATTTCCCCCTCGGCCCTCTGTGTGAGCTTTCTGAGCTGTATTGATTTCTGTAGACTCCAGAGCTCGTATTTCTCACATTATTGCTTCAGCCCCAATTCGTGGCTACCTCTACTCAATCAAAAATATTACCTGCCCTTAAATCCAAGGGTAATTATGAGGGAAATTGTTGCCCTGGTTTTGCAGGGCTGTGCTGCCTTCCCCTGGCAGTGCCCAAAGGCAGGGGCAGCGTGGATGTGACATTTGTCCCCTGCCCACAAAGGGGCTCCTGCAGGGCTGAGAGCTCCCCTCTGCTGGGTCTTGTGCAGTTCAGAGTCCCCTGCTTTCACCCAAGCATTAACTGCAGGACAATGGAATATAAATCTGCCTCACGTGAAGAGGCCTGATACAAACGGAACCAGCCAGCCCAGGGCTGTTCAGCTCACACTAATTTGTGATTTTAAGGGTGATGGGGAGGAAAACTTGATACCATATTTGTGCTATATCCTACTTTTTGTAGGGTAAGGAAAAAAATATTGGTTTTCATTTCCCTTTGCCTGTATCTCTCTTGCTTAGGTTAAAACCCCAGCATATTTCATGCTGCTGCTTCTGTCTCTTCTCCCAGTGGCCTGAGTGTGTCAGTTCTGCAATAAAAATAATAATAAATGCTCCTATTTCTTTCTTAGTCCAGGTATTTGGGAGGTAGCCAGGCTCCTCCTCAGGCTGCTTCTTCACGTAACTTGGCAAGAACAGTCCCTTGTGGGTATCTCTACCATTTGTATAGAAATAACTTCACCCACATACTGGCTGATTAATTAGACTTGAGCAGTGCAGATGAACTGAAAAGGAGGAGAGAAACCCACGGCTTCAGTGCAGAGCCACACTGAGAACAATGCTGACTCCCAAACCTTGCTGCTGCTAATCCAGCCTTCGGACTGCTCAAAATGTTCCTGTTATTCCTAATCAACTGGGAAATAGTTCTGATGTAAGGCAGCAGCAGCCCCAAAAACTGGAATTCAGTAATAATATTAATTTGATGTAAAAAATATAAATGCTATTTATAATATGGCATTTGACCTTGAATGAAAACTGATGAGGAAGAATCACAAGGAGTTAGTGCAACTCCGCCAAATTTTCCTTTTCAACCTGAAAATTCAAAGGGGAGGGGGTTAGGTGTTGGGTTTCACCTGCTTAGTTTAGTTTAGTTTAGTTTAACTTTGTTTATCACTGCACCCCCTGCAAAGCCTGTGCTTGACATTTAGGCCATGAAATGCACTCTGCACCTAAAACAGAATAAAGGAACTCAATAAAGAATAAAACAACTTATTTTGGCTTTGTTACCCCAGGGATACATAACTGGAAAACCAGGATCAAACCATGTTTTACATTTTCCAGGCAATGAAATGTACTCAGGCCAAGAGAGTGCACTAGGAATGAACACTGGCATTTCTCAAAAGCTTGAGAAAAAGTGAGTGGGAAAAGAGGAAGAATAAAAGAAGAATGAGATAAAAGAAAAGAAGAAACTGGATATCCTAAAACAGTGAAATGCAAAAAACCTTAAGTGGTAAGTATATGAAATGAGGAAAATGAAAATCACACAAAGAAGAAATTAAACTGAAAAAAACCCCGAATGCCTTTTTGGAGAAAAGAAGTTGGAGCAATAGAAAATGAGAGTAGAAAAGCAAGGCATGAAAATCTCTTTTAAATAGAAATAAATCACAGTTCATGTATCTGTTAGAAGCACGGTCACACAGAAGTGGAAATGGAGGGCAGGTGAGGAAGAGAAGATCTCAAAGTCCTTCAGTGAAACTGCAAGATCACCATTGCCTGTGGGCTCACATGCATCCCACTGAAATCAGTAATGTACACACAAAACCATAGCAATAATTCCCAGCAAATAGGTAAAATACTGCAACAATAATACAATTACATGCTATGTGAAGACATATGTAATGTTGCTCAAGTGATTAACCCGAATTACCAACTAATTCCTTCCAGCTTCACAAAATACCTGGACCTGTTAAGATCAAAGGAGGCGGCCCAGCTCCGTGACCCCCCTGATCCCCCGGGCAGAGGGGAGCAGGAGCAGCCTTGGCAGCTGCTGCTCCTCCCTCCAGGAACCAGCAGAGCCCCGGGGACACAGTCCAAGGCCATCTCACTTTCCAGTAAAGGACACCCAAAGCACCCAGTGCCAGCTCCTGAGCAGGATCCCGTAACCATGGTGGTGTTCTGTAACCATTAATTCATTACTTACTGAGTGCTGGCAAAATACCCCAGTATTTGCCACAGAATACTGAATTTTCTGTATGATTTCTACCAGGTATAATTCCATTTCCAGCCCCTTTTCCTGCTGAAACACTGTTCTCTCCAAGTTTTTATTCATCACTTTTACATATGCCTTTCCTGATAGTTTTTGGCTAACGAGGAGTCTATCTCACATTTACATCATTAAAATATTCATAATTCTCATCAGCAAAAGGCTTGGAATAAAATACTGCGTCTTTAAGTCCTGCCAATGAAATTCCTGGTTTTAGTGTGCTTCTTTGTGGTGCAGGTGGCACTGTCTCTTTGGTTCTGTTGCTTCTCAGATTTCCCTTTTTTCACACAGAAAAGAATTGAAAATACCCCCACTTCATATTTCAACTTCTAAAGTGCGACCCTGACACGCAGTGAAGGCATGCAACAAAGTCTGGTGCAAAAGACATAAAAACTCCCTGAGAATAGCTTCAGGTGACAATTCTAAGCAGAAAAATTCAAATTTTGAAACAGTCAGCAGAAGACCGACCATATCTAGAAGTGTATTTACATAATTAATTGTCTATAAACTCAGAATGATCAAGGTGGTTTGGCAGATTCCAGTTTATCCAAGTAAAGTACGCACAGTATACTTCCAATGCTAACCATAATTTATTTAATACATGATTCCAAATTGCCTGCCTGAGGTTTCTAACTCAGTTCAGTTAGCTGAAACGCTCCTTTTGCCACCAAACAGACTATTTAAACTGACAAGGCTATTTTGGTTGCTGTTTTGTGAGACAGGCAGGGACAACTTGCTGCAAGCACTTGGTGATCTTTAACTACCACGTTAACACCCCCAACTGCAGTTTATCAGTGTGAACGGGCCAAAATCACCCCAAAAGCGGACTGGAGAATTAGAATTGGCTCCTGAAAATAATAGAATATTCACTCACTTAGCCCAAACCCACAGATTTTTTTCTTTCCCTTACTTTATTCCCTACATCTCTAACTTGGTTTCCATCACCTCCCTATCTCTCGCCTTCTTTAACCTTGTTTCTGCCGCTGATTTGGAAACCCGTAAACTGACACGAATTTGGTGGCAACTGTCCCTGTCCAGAGTCCCGGGGATTTTCCCGCTCTGCTCGGGCTGTAATCTTTCGGGAGCAGGGGCCAGGGCTATTTTGGCCGTACAATGTCTAACATGTTTCGGTTGCTAGGTAAACAGCACGCTGTATACACGGCGCTGGGTGAGCCATTCAGGAGACAAGTATAGTTATCTGATGAGTCCTTTCTTCACCCGATCACATGGGAATGACTGTGCCACACGAGATAAGACTTTCACTGTCTCGCTTTGCCGCTCAGGTGAAAGCAAGAGGAGAATTTGACCTTTATGTTTGATGTTGGCCTCCCAAACCGTTCACCCGCACGTGGGGGCAGTGGCGTGTGACCCCGGGCACGGGCGCTGCTCTCGGAACGCGCTCCGAGCGCTGGGGAAGGCAAGCACGAGCAATGCAAAGAGAGCAAATACTGTCCCTAACACTGCTGTACACGGCAGGAGCGCACCCCAGCCCCCGCGCCGTGACGGAGCGGAGGGAAGCTCCCTGTGCGCTCTCCCACGGGCCGGGAGGGGAAGCGAGAGACACAGCAAATGCTGCGGGCATCGCACCGTGGGCAGCGGGAGGGGAGCGCTGGGGCGTCGGGAGGGCAGCGCCGGGCGGTGGGGCCGAGCCCGGCAGCCCCACTGCTTCCACAGCCGCGCTCCGGGGCCAGCCCTCGCCTCCCGCCGACGCCGACGGGCGGGACCCCCGCGCTGACAGCGGAGCGGAGCGGATCGTGCCTCCCCCCACCCCCGGGGGGCTCCCGCCTCCTCCCGGGCTCCCCGCGCCGCCGCCGCCCCCGCGCAGCGCCGCGGAGCCCGCGGGGGCGGAGGCGCTGCCGGCGGATGCGCTGGCGGAGCGCCCGGCGCGCGTCACGGCGGGGAGGGCCCGCGCCTCCGCCGGGGCCTAAAAGGCGGCGCGGGGCGCGGTGGCGGCAGCAGCGCTCGGGGAGCTCCCGCGATCGGGGAATCCCTCACTGATCCCTCCCTCCCTGCGGCTCTCGCTCCGCGCAGCGCCCCGAGGTAAGCGCGGCTCCGGGGTGGCTGGGGCTGTGCGGGGCTGGGTCTGGGGCTGTGCGGGGCTGGGGCTGTGCGGGGCAGCGAGTGCTGACGGCTCAGCGGGTGCTGACGGCTCCGCTCTGCCCGCAGCCCGCGCTGACAGCCGTGCTCTGCCCGCAGCCCGATGACTCTGAACCGCGGCGACAAGCGGCGCGGCAGCACGCCGTTCGCGGCGCAGCAGCAGCAGCACCTGCACCGCCGCAGCATGCCCGTGGACGAGCGCGACCTGCGGCCGCTGCCGCCCGACGAGCTGTCGGGCTTGGTGCGCTGCACCTCGTACAGCCCCGGCGGCGCGCACCGCCAGAGCTGGGCCTCCGACTCCTCCGACTCCGTCACCTCCTCGGGCAGCGACTCCGACGGCAGCCTCTACAAGGTGATCCTGCTGGGCGAGCACGGCGTGGGCAAGACCAGCCTGGCGCGCATCTTCGGCGGCGTGGAGGACTGCGCGGACGCGGAAGAGGCCGGTGAGGGCGCGGGGCACCGCGGGGCTCGGGGGTGCCGGGGACCCCCGGCTCGGAGCCTCCCCTACGGCCACCCCCTCCCAGGCCACCGGCAGGGGTGGAGGAGAATAACTTGTGTTTCTGAACTTTTTTTTTTTTTAATTTTCCGTAGGAAATACATACGACAGATCAATTATAGTGGATGGAGAAGAAGCGTCTCTCGTGGTGTTTGATATATGGGAGCAGGTACTTAGAGCTTTTTCCTTATGCTTCTGCTTTATGGCTTGGTCTGTAGTTCTCTTTAAAAAAGAGTAGAAATGGAACAGCTATGCCTATTTCTTCAATCAGATAAGTGACATTAAAAAATTAGAGTTCATACTGCCTATTGTTCTCTCTGCAATTAATTTCTTGTAGCAAGGCAGGCAGTTTAAAACCCTGAATAGAGCTGAGACTCTCTTAATGCTTTGAATAATCAGTATCTTACATGAGCAGCCAAGGGAATTACCGTAAAGTTAGAGATTGTCAATCTGATCAGTGCAGACCTGATATTATTTCTGGAAACGAGAGATTTCTTTTGGTTTGTATTTTAAATAACAAAATCATTGAAATTTTGGGGAGATTGGCTTGCTTTTACTGACTTTTTATCATAAAGCTAAGAAAAGTATCTTTAAGGCGCTTACAGTAATAAATCATTACTCAGTGTTGAATGGATTTTTCAGCACAATAAATCTATTTTTTGTCTGTTGTTTCAGGATGACAGCCAATGGCTCCAGAACCACTGCATGAAAATGGGAGATGCCTACATTATTGTATACTCAGTGACAGACAAAGTTAGTTTTGAAAAGGCTTCTGAGCTAAGAATCCAGCTGAGAAGAGCAAGGCAGACAGAAGACATTCCTATTATCCTTGTGGGAAATAAAAGTGACCTGGTCAGGTCCCGGGAAGTCTCAGTTGATGGTAAGAGACACCATGAATTTTGCACGTGCTGTCTAAAGTAGTAGCAAAGGCTGTGCAGGATCATGGCCAGCAGGAATGGCCTGGGTTTGGCATAGAAAAATGTAGGATTTGAGGTACAGGGGGGAAAGTGGAGCCAGCTGGTTCATGCTAAGGGCTTGGTACCACAGAAAACACTGGAGATGGTGGTGGGGGAAGATGTGTGGCTGCACAGAGCTCTGAGCTGCAGCGGGAGAGAAAAATGCATCAGAGCTGCAGCTTTAGCACAGGGTTTTGTGTAGGACTGCTAAAGCCAGGCTTTAATTGCATGGTAGGTGTGCAGCAGCGCTTGCTAGGCTCGGGATGTGACAGTCTGAGCTGTGCTCTTTGAGGGACACAAAGCCCTGACAGCCTTGGGAGAGGGGATCCCACACAGCCTGGGCAGCCCTTTCTTCTGGAGGTGACTTTGAGCTGAGCTGGTGGGACCAGGCTCACACAGCTCAAAAGTCTTTTCGTGTATCTTCTCCAGCTGTGATCAGTGAGAACCCTCTCAGCCAGTTCCAGCTAGCATTTGGGTACCTGGAGCACGGGAACCACTGCCAACACCACAGTATTGATTCTGCTTATTTAAACCCTTTGTGAGGCTTTTTGTTTGGTTGGGTTTTGTTTTGGGGTGGTTTGTTTTTTGTTTTTTTTTTTTATTATTTTCCACTGGAAAGAATAATCTGAAATACTGGTGCCTTGAGGATGAACCTGCTCTCCCTATGCTCCCAGTGTTAAATTCCTGCACAGAAAATTGACTGGAGCTCATCAGGAGAGTATTACTTTTTCCAGGCTGGGGCAGAGCAGGGTTGACCTGTCCTAGTTCTGACATCTGTACTTTCCTCAGGTTTACAACTCTGCCATGATTTACCACAGCTGGCTGTGGAAATTCGTGCTGCAGCAAAGTTCCAGGGTTAAGTGCTTATGTCCAGAACACTGAACATCTTATATTTCAAATATAGCTCAGTTATATTTCAAACTTTGTGACCTCTACTGATGTGTTCAATGACTTGACCTTGTGGCCTTTATCAGTTCCATTTCTGTTGGTGTGGAAAACTCACTTGTTACAGCCATTGCTTGACAGCTTCCAGAATAAACCCCATTTCTTTCTGTACCTCACACTGTTCCATATCAGAGAGCAAACATGCTTCCAAGGGCTTCTCCTAAATCAGCTTTAGCTCTTGAACAGTGCAGGGACAGCCTGGCTGAAGGACTTTGCTGCCATGTATGCAGTTCCACTGAGCAAATGAGATTTCTGACCAAACCCCAACAAAACCAAGCAGAGTAAGGGGGCAAAACCATGAGAGCAAGTTTGGGTTTTCCTATTTTGCAGCAAAGTTCTTTCATGGCGTGGAAGGCACTTCCCTGACTTAAAGCCAATTTTTGTTTTGTTTTTCTGCCAGTATATACGAAGAGCAAATGTCCATCTCCACTCACCTTCCTTTCTGTCTTTGCACGCAGAGGGCCGGGCCTGTGCTGTGGTGTTTGACTGCAAGTTCATCGAGACCTCAGCTGCTCTGCACCACAACGTGCAGGACCTGTTCGAGGGCATCGTGCGGCAGATCCGGCTGCGCAAGGACAGCAAGGAGGACAACGCCCGCAGGATGGCCAACACCAAGAGGAGAGAGAGCATCAGCAAGAAGGCCAAGCGGTTCCTCGGCAGAATTGTGGCAAAGAACAATAAGAAGATGGCTTTCAAAGCGAAATCCAAGTCTTGCCACGACTTATCAGTGCTATAGGAGCTTTCGGCAGGGCCGGGTGTTGCACGAGGGATGAACAAGCCCCTGACTGTTCACAGAAGTGTGGAGATGATCCTCGTGGTGATAACAGCAATGACTTTTCCACCGAGACTCTCGTTAATGCCTTAAGGTGCTCAAGCAAGTCTGGAAGTTACACTACAGTGCTTCATTGATAAATGGTTTAAGTTTCAGTGTGTGCAAGTAAATGAACTAACTTGAAAAATGAGGCTTGACATGCCCATGTACATATGTTCTATATCTTCTTGTCTTGTGGATACCAGAGGTGCAAAGATAAGAAAGGATGATAACTATCACCACAGACTTGTCTCGTTTGCAGAGCAAAACTTAAACTTGTACGCAGGCTCGTACACTCTTTTTAGTATGAAGCAAGCAATGATAAATCTTTTTAAACTTAAATGTGGGGAGGGGGGAGTAGAACCACTGTAGAATGGGAGAAAACAAATTATATATATATTTAAATACAGAACAGATATCATTTTATGAAGTTAATTTGCACTTCCATTAACTGTTATTCAATTAATTGGTTACTTGTTTACATGCAGATTTTATAATAAAATATTATTTCCTGTTATAATGAACTGTGCTTTTCTCACAATGTAGACAAAGAATGAGAGAGCAGTTTTTATACTGACCTTTTTCCACTGTACAGAATGTTACATGCAGACTGAAGATTTACATGTGCTAAAGCTCTGGAACAAGACGAATCGGGAAAATCCCATGTCCTTCTCTTTAATAGAGAGTTTCTTTAAGAAGTAAACCCTGCTTTTATGAACACTCTACTTCAACAGCTCTTCTTGGGAAGGGAGGCCCTGACCCTTCATGTTATTGTTCATCCTCAACCTGGTTCTCATCAGCTCTGGCAGGAACAGGGCTTTATAAACTCCCTTTACTGGGATTGATGTCTTGTGTTTATACTGATAAATTGAGCCCTGTAATGTTTGAAGTCCTCTCCCGGCTTGAAGGTCTTGTGTTGCAGCCAATAAGCAAATGCAGGAGGTTGGTTTTGTGCTTTTTGGCAGCAGTATGATTGTCCAGTCTGCTCCACTCCTGTAGGTATTGTCCAGCAGGTTCAAGAAGTTCAAAGCAGCCTGGCCAGGGTGTTTGAAGGAGTTGCAGGATTCAGTTGTGTATGGTGGCCTTCAGTGCTGTCAAGTTTTCGTGGCAATTGAGTGTGTTACAATCCATGCTTTCCCATGAATTTTCCCTATTTGCTATTAATGAAGTTAAAACCAAACGTTGCAGTGCAAGAATGAGGAGTTCTGGTGTTTCCTTTATAAATTCCTTTTCATAGGATGTATTCTCTTAAAAACAATCCATAAACTCAGTTCTCAAAACCCATAAAACACACACTCCTCTGCCTCTCTCCACTTTCCGTGCCTGATTCCAGCTCATCAGAGATTGCTCCAGCTGCCTGAGAGCCCAGCTTGTCCTTGGTTTTAGAGGGGCTGAGCTTTTCCAAAGCTCTGGGAGGCTGCCTCAGGTCTCACACCTTGCACTGGGCTTCCAGAGCTCGGGCAAGCAGCTCCCCATGGAGTTATCCCAGGGGTGGGGCACTGCTCAGGGAACAGTGCAGGAATTCCCACAGGGAATGCAGGAATTAGCATCTCCTGCTGTGCTGCTGGTGGGCCTGGCTGCTTACATGCCCACCTGAGCTGGTGTTGCTGCTAGCAGGTCACATTTCTTCTGACAAGAAGTGTTGCCTTTGTGTTCTGAGTGGTCTGAAGTGGATGATTCTGTCCTGCAGCCAAAGCTCATGTTTACCTGAGCAGACATTTTAATTGGATTTGGCTTTTTTTCCCGCACTAGCCTTGTTTCCTGGCAAGTTATTTGCTGTTATATATCTATTATTTATTCTATATCTATTGTTATCCATTATGGGACATCTGACCACTGCCAGAGTATGGCACCAGGCATCCCTGCACATGGAAGCTTTTAATGTCAACACCAAAGCAATTGCTGTAATCCTGAGAATTCTACAGCAAGAGTGTCCAAATGTGGATAAATTTGGCACATCCCCATTCGGGTACCTGCCAAGGTTGATGACAAAAATACATTGTGTTCCCTCTTGGCAAAGCCTTGGGCTTCTGGTTGCCTTTTGTTTTCACAATGACCGGGAGGGGACTGACCTGTCTGATTGATTTATGAGATGAAACCCTGTCCATAATAAATCCAAGGAATGGGATGCACACCTGGAGTGTGAGGTGGGGCATTTCACAGAGCCACAGTGATGTGTTTGCACCACTGAGGCTGCAAAGCCTCTTCAAGGCTGTGCTTACCAGCTGAGACTTTTGCACACTGACATCTACATCAGATGTTTTACTGCTCATGAACTCAAAGGTCAGTTTGGGGCAATTCTTAAGCCTGAGATATTTCTGAGGAGCTCTAGCACGTTCCTGGGGGCTCATTTAAAGTGTAGAAAAAAAATTGGTGTTTTGGAAGTGTGTCATAGAGGACACTGTGAGACAATAAACTGTGAGTCACTCCAAATAAACGTGGGCTAATCTAGAATGTTTTCTATCAGGTAATATTGTGCAATAAATTACTTATTCAAATCCTCATTATACTTATTTTTTAAAATTCATTTGTTTGTACAGGTATTATCATAATTCAGCCATGGCTCTTGAGAAGGGGAAGGTTTGTTGTTACTGCAGCTCTGACAATAACCTGCTCTAGACCAAGACTATATTCTATGCTGTAGAAGTATTATCATGAGTACTGTTTTGCAGAGATTTTGAAGCTCCTGGAAGACATTCTACACAGACAAAAAATAATTTATTGGATGCAATTTAGTGGAATTTCCAAGCTGACTTTTTGGAAGTGCATATGCAGCACTGGATAAAAATGAGTAACAGGCTGACAAATGTCTCTAAAAATCAACCTTCTTCAAAAGGTTATCTGTATCCTCAAACATTTGAAAGTCATCTATAAGTTTTTGTAATCTGAGAGGTTTTACTGGCGTGGTTACTCAGATTCCTGTCATTAATGGGGCGAATCTATCATGTGAAAAATAGTGACAGCAACATTTTCTCTAATTATTACCAAAACAGAACAGGGTATAAGGGGTAACGTGTGAGTTTTCTTATTTTTTGCCAATTCACATCAGTTTTAATTTGGAGTGACAGTTCACACAGACCCTTAATCTTTACTGCTTTCTCTGCTGCTGCCAGCTGAAGTTCCCACTCCTGCTAATTGTGGTGGTGGATTCTGTGTTGGCACAAACCCATTTGGAGCAGGCAGTTATTGACAACCACAGTGCAAGGACATTACCTGTTATATGTGGTGTGTGCTAGGAGAGCAAATCAAACCCTCTGTGCTTGCTGGGCTAAACCAGACTCTGTGCATTCCTCACCATGTGAAAAATGTAAAAAATCTCATTCCTCCACCTGCCAAAACCACGAAGCATAAAATCATGCCACATAAATAGAGACCAAATGTTATCTGCCGGGGAAGACTTGGCATCACCAAAAATGAAGTTTTACTCAGATGCGTTTTCTCAAAATAGGAATAGAAAAACCAGAGCATGATCTACATAGTAACATTGCATAATGCCACCATTCCTCCCCAAGAGGGAAAATAGAGTGAGTTGACAGTGATTAAGAATGCAGTTTATGACAGAAAACTGGTAAGATGTAGCCTAAAAAAAGTAAGTTAATGCTCGCTTATATTTACTTCAGTGCTCTTAATTTTATTAAAAGTCAATACAGGTTTAATTTCAAGTACATCGCAGAGACCTGAGTGAGTCTGCAGTTGCAATCAAAAGTGATGCCTGTGCATCACTTTTAAATTCCTTTAATTTCTAATTTACCACAAGACCCCTGGCCTTGTAATGGATGCCCTGACTCCCTCTTTGCACAAAGGAACTTCTGAACACCCATACTACTGAAGATAGGAATGTCTAAAAATTGAAATAGTAAATTACATCAACTGTCTTCGTGCTCTATGCTCTGGTTGTTGAGCACAGAAATAAAAGAAAGAACAAATTCCAATTGCATGTCTGCAAGTAATGCTTCTGTAGCCCAGTGTCCAGAATTCATGAGGGAACAGCATTGTTTAACTTAAAAATGTACTAAGGATTCCAGCACTAGAAAGTAGGAAGCAGGCTAAAAAATTGACTTCACCAACAGAACAGTATCAGTTACGTACCACAGAAATGTTCTGCCCACTGGGTGAAATGGCAATTGTATGTCCTAAAGACTTCCCTCTCTCTTGCTGACTTCTCCCCCTCCCCTTTTTCCTATTTATAAATGTGCTGATGAGTGAATCATTGGAAACCAATTAGGAGCCTAGGAGGTCTTTCTTTCTAATAATTCCCATATTTATCACAGGAAATGAAGAAAATGTTAATCTGAGTTTGGTGCTCAGAGATGGAGGTAAATAGAATATGTTTGAAAATATTAATTTTCTCACCCTCCTAAAAAAGCTTCACTAAGTTCTTCAACAGGATTGGAGAAAGGAAGGGATTTGAACCACAAGTGCTCCTGCTCAGAATAGTTTAGCCAGATCCAGGAAAACCCCCTCAGCTTGTTCCCAGCAGTAAGTCCCACTTCCATCAGCCTCATTACATTAGCAAAAATAATTATGGCACCGTTAAGCTTGCAGTCCCACTGAGGGCTGCCACCCTTTCCTTGGGAATGACAGTTTTCAGTTCAGTAGGCGCCTTGGCAGAGGCACAGTGATTTTTGTCACGTCTAAATTGGATTATTGTAAAGCCTTGTGCTTAACAAAGAGCTGCCAGGAGCTGCAGGTGGTGGGAAATGCAGCCCTGGGAGAGGAGCTGGCTGTGCCCATGGAGCTCAGCACCTCTGTGGGCAGGCTGGGCTCCCACCCCTCCCTGACCAGGGATCACCCCAGGAAGGCTGCAAATGGCACTGGACAGGAGCAGGGTCAGCAATGCCTCCCTTTGCTGCGTGTCTCGGCTGGCAAAGCTTGTTGGACACCCTGCAAAGTCAGAGATTTGGACTGGGAGTGCTCCACAGGAGCAAACTCTGCACTTCCAGCAGCAGGGACTCGGGTAGCTCATCACAGGTGGTGGGGCCACCACAGCTGATGTGGCACTGGGACCTGCAGGAGGTCCTGCCCTGCTCATTCCTCCTTCGGGTCAGTGATGTGTTGTCCTGTTTTTGTTTTTTGCTAAAGCCTTCTGTTGTAATTTGGAGTCAGATAATTTTCTCACGGATTTAATGTAAATAATAGACAATGTTTACTTAACTGTCCTTTTTGTTTTTCATTCCATTGTACTGAGGGAAAAATTTGACGAGCATCTTTTTTCTCCAGTGGGATTGAATAGGAAGTGACATGTCCTCCAATCCCTTGTGGAACTGAGAAACCTGTAAGTACGAGAAATGAAAATAAACTTTCTCCTCTTTCTGCTCAACCTAGCAGGAGTCTGTCTCTTTTCTTGTGTCCTGTAGTGACAGGGATACCTGACTGGACTCACACAGGGAGCTCTAAATCCCCACATTTCCTTCCAGGCCTGCCACTGGAACTCAGAGAGGAGAGCCCACCACTCCCCCAGGGAAAACAAGGATGGAGCTGTGGGGATCAGCAGGGTGCTGAGCAACTTTCTCACAGATTTCTCAGCTTTGGGTACCTCGGGTGTGGGGCACCTTTGTCCCATGCTTTTCATGTCAGCTGCAGCTTTATCTCTGCAGCCTCCATGGTAACAGATTGTCACCCCTGCCCTGCTCTGCTGCTGCACGACTCGCTGGGAATCATCAGCTGCCACACGAGCCTGGGCCCCCAGTGTGGCAGCCCAGAGTGTCCCTCTGACCATCCAGGGGGGTCTGGAGCCCCGCCAGGCAGTTTCGGAACTCGAGATGANGATAAGAAACAATAAACAACCTGAACACGAACTCACAGGCATCTCCGACCTTTCTTGGCTCTGGCATGGGACTTTCTAAGATCAAGAAACAGCCATAAAACATCTTAAAAACCCACGCCACACCCAGCTCACTGCTTTACATAACATGGTCTGGGTAAAAATGTCACATTTTGCTGTGCTTGAGTCCATGATTAGGACAGCATAGCAAATTAAATTACTCTCTTCCTGAGTGTCAGGTCTACGGCTGCATTTGCAAGGCCAAGAGAATGCAAGATTTTCAGCGAATCTGTGTATGGAGAACACAAAGAAATACTTATGAAGTCCAATAGCCACCTGTTGATTTCACCCCATGGCCATTTTCTCAATGGAGATAGTTTTGGTTATTGAATATTGTTTATGCTCTTCTGCCCTCTCACTACTCAGGAATTCTTGGATCTCTATCCTTCCTGCCCAGTCCCAGATGGAAAATCTTCTTAGAAGTCTGACACAGGAGATCTCAGGGAAGACAAGTAAGGTGAAAGATATGAGCAATTGGAAAGTTTCCATGATTCTGAAAGGCACTAATAAAAACCTTTTATTCAACAAATCAACATTTCTGTGCAGGGTTTGCAACTCACAGTCTACAGCACTTTGGTAGCCCACTGAATTAAAAAAAATTCTATCTTACAGAAAACACAGAACTCATTAGTCTTCATCAACAATAAATATTTTCTGTGTCTGTCTTGATACCCTGCAGCAGATTTAAGTCTGTAATAAACCACACAGAAGTAGAGAAAATGGAAACAACAAGACCAGGCTGTTCCAATCTACCTTTTTGTTGTTACCAATAACAAGCTTTCACTTGTGCAAATAAAGACCCTCAATTCATATGTAAGATAAATACACAACAAATGCATCTACATGTGGTCATTACTGCTGAACTGTTTTCCTTCCTTTTTTCTTCTTAGGTAGTAATTAAAAAAAGAACACTGGAGGTCTAAGTTATGGCATAGAAGTAAACAAGCAAGAAAATAAGGCAGCAGACAGCAAATAATTCCTCCTGCACATCTCTCTCATATTCAGTGTCAGGTTTTCAAGACCCTGCAGAGCTGAGGGATCCCTGCATTCTGCACAACATTTATCTGAAGGCTGAGCTGGTCGGGTACCACAGCAAAACTCCTGAACAGCCGAGCCCTCAAGCACGAAGATTTAGGCTGTGAGTAAACACCACTGTACCTCCTGCCTTCCCTGGGATTTCATTAGCAGAATGCCCAGCTCTGTTCGGGAAGGTTTCAGGGGCTCTAGAAAACAGAACATTATCTTCTATAAACATAGTCAAAACCAAAAAGGTGTTAGGAGCTTTTTAATGAACAGTTTTATACTCAGCCTTCAGAAAATTAGTAGTAAATTAAATTCTTAGTTAAATTTTACAGGTCCTGGCTTGGTTAGTAACTGGTTCATTTTTGATTACAGAGTAAATAATTAACAAAAAAATCTTTATTATTTCAATTCCCAGGTAATGTTCTGCCCTTCAAGGGTAAGATGGATTAAGAGCCCTGCATTTTAACCACAGAAATTGTGAATTGGTTGACTTTGTCTTCTTTGCTGCCTTGGATTGTGACCCCTTTAAACTCACCCTGCTCTCACCTGTCCCCCTCCAGTGTGAGTGAGGAGATCTCCAGACTCTGAAGTGAGCTTTGCAATCGAGTGTTTTCCCTGCTTTTCTGCTTTTTCTTTTCTTTTTGAATGACTCCTGCTACTACAGTACTCATCTGAGGAGTCTGATGTAGAGCAGATGTCAAGTCCAAAAGAACAAACCGCAGGCAAATGTTGGCAGGAGTTTGGATGTTGTGAATATTGTAAAGGCAAATCAGTATTTTGGGTGGTAGCTTCAGGTCATCCTTGGCCGGACAAAGACTTTTAATACTCTCCTCATTAAAAAATGTATTGTCAGTACTATAAATATGTCAGTATTTTGTGGGTTTGTTTTCATTTCAGAGCTTTTAAGCATTCAGGCACTCTAAGCTTTCAGTTTTGTGCTGAGTGGGGTAAGTTTGGTGGCAAGTATCAAAAATAAAGTCACTTCTATAAAATCACATTTATTTTACATTGAGTCTTCTACGATTTTTAATTTGGGTGTCGGGGTCAGACTGTCAGTGTTGGCAGCCACCGGAGTCACACAGAAGACAGAGCTAAAGGAAAGCCCTGACATGGGCTCTGTGTGCAGCCTGATTTTCCACCCAAGGGAAGGGCTGGAGGGTTTGGGATGCAAACCACCCCGGAGCTCCCTGCTGGAGCTGCAGCTGGAGGCTGGGAAGGATGAAGGGGCCACGGGAATGCTGCAGGTCCAGGGGCTCGGGGCACTCTGGGTCCCCCCTGCTCCCAGCTGCTCCCTGCCCAAACTCCACAGCCAAACCCAGGGGCTCTTGGGCTGGAGCAGGAAAAGGAAGAACAACCAGAGGAGGAATAAAAGCATCACCTGCACCAATTCCTGGTCTCTGAGCTGCTTCAAGAAGAAGCACAAGGGTTGGTGACTTCAACAACGACCTGTGCCTGAAGAAGACCAAGTGAAAAGTCTCCAAAGTGCTCAAGGAGGAGTTTGCTCTTCCGTGCCATGGTGGGAAACTTCCTGCATCTCAGAGCATCACCTCCACCCTTCCCACTCTCCCTTCCCTGTGTTCCCCCAGAAAGCTGTTTTTAATTCACTGATTGTAAAGCTTTGTTTCCCAACAGCAGGATAGAGGTTTAATTAAAACTCCACCTGGTACTAACATAATCCAGCAAAATCCATCCATTTCAGGAAATAAATCCTTGATGAGGCTGGTTAACCCAAGCAATGCAGTTTTCTGCTCTCTTCCTTGAATTGTGCTGTATTTCTGTGAGAAAAACTGCCAAAGCCATTCAGATCTCTGAAATGTTTTATATGACATTGGAAATGCTTATTAAGGTCACTTGGTGAATAATGGACAAAAAACATTAACTGGATTTTAATGCTTTTTGTAATTTCCACAGGGATGAATGGTGAGGAAATCCCAGGCTGAAATTCTCAATACTCCTGTCCCTACCTGGATGGCAGAGAAGGCACAGTTCCTCTACTGTTAAATTTACACACAGCTTTGTAATTCCTTATTCAGCTCAGTGCTATCTATGCAAATAATGTTATTAGGATCACAGGACAGGTCCTGCTCTTTTCTGGAGAGTCAGCAGCTTCAGGCCCTGCTGCTGGAAACACCAACTCCTGCGTCCTGTCAGCGGGGCACACTGCGTGTGTAACACTGAATGAATATTTCAAAGGCTGTTGGTTTAGAATTGTGGCATTGCTACACGGTGAGAAAAACAAAAATAGAATTGGGCATTGTGAGAGTGTCTGCATCACCTTGTTGTCCTGTTTTTTGCTAACCTTCTGATGTTTGCATATTTGGAGTCAGAGATTCTCACGGAGTCCATGTAAATAATAGCTAATGTTTACTTAACTGTCCTTTTTGTTTTCATTCCTGTGCTATGAGAGAATTTTTGATGAGCATCCTTTTTCTCCAGTGGGATTGAAGAGGAAGTAACATGTCCTCCAATCCGTTGTGGAATTGAGACACCTATAAATATAAGAACTAAAAACAAACTTTCTCCTTTTTCCTCTTTCTGCTCAACCTGGCAAGAGTCCGTGTCTTTTCTCGTGTCCTATAGCGACATCCCCTCGGGAAAACGAGAGGTACATTTGCCTTTTGAAAACAAAATAACTGCAGGGCAATTTCTGTGAGGCACAGCCACACCGGGCAAAGACGTGAGCAAGCAAAGAGAGTTCTCCAAACTGATCAAAACCAGAGCCAAACAATTCTTCCACCAGTGAGGAACATTGTGAGCTTAAATATTGCCCTGGTTTTTGCTAAGCCTTCTGTTTTTAACCTTGGAGTCAGATTCTTTCTCACAGTTTCATGTAAATAATAGCCAATGTTTACTTAACGGTATTTTCTGGTTTTCATTCCTTTTGTGATAAGAGAACTTTGATGAACATCTTTCTTCTCCGGTGGGATTGAGAAGGAAGTGACATGCTCTCCAATCCCTTGTGGAGTTGGGGCGTGTATAAGAATGTGAGATTGTAAATAATAAAGATTATTCCCTCCTTTCTGCTGAGCCTGGCAGGTGTGAGAGTGTCTTTATTGTGTCTTCCCAGACACACTTAATGGTGAATGCTACATTTTTCCCTTATCTTTCACAATTCAGGCCCATTCCAGTTTAACAAGGGCACCTTGGAAAGTGGGTGGTTCTGGATCTGGCAGCTTTGGCTTCCAGAATCACTGCCTGATGAGATTCCTCCACTTCTCTAATGCAAACAGAGAACACCTTGGGGCGTTGTCCTGAGGCTGGGAATAAGAAAAAAGCTGAATATCTCCAAGAAATGAATGGAAGGACAATGATTTCCTGGCAAAATGGCAAATACAGTGTGTTCAACACCACCCCTGGTGAAGACACTGAGCTTGCTTTCCCTCAGACCTGACTGTAGCTGCATTTCCTGCCAGTAAAGATGAAATAAAAAAGCACAAATGGGAAAAATACTTTAATTTTCAAGTGTGTTTTGGACAAAATGGCAAACTATGCACAGAAAGAATTTGAAACGTGTACCTCAGGTTATGTGTTTCGCACAGGAATGTTTTGACAGATGGATGCACTCAGACAGAGAAATTAAGAAAATGAACCCAGTAAAGGTTTCCTGATTATTTTTGTTTCCAACATCTCGAATATTTGAATGACTAAATGCAGAAGTATGTTTCTATGTCTGGGAGGCAATTAACAACAACAAAACTGTGGACAAGTCTTTCATTTTATTTGATTAAAAATAGAGCAGAGGTCAGTCCTACAAAGACAAATGCTTCCACCACACTTTGTGCTGCAGCAGAGCTTTATTGAGTTCAGAGGAGCAGCTTTAATTTAAGAATTTAACATCTGCTGGGGTTTTTGAGGAGCTCACCTGCTCCAGCTCTCTCTCCACCTCCTCTTTGCCAGCAGGAGCATGTCCTGCCCCCCAGAGCCCTGGCTGACCCAGCTCAAGGCACAGGACTAAAAGCAGGGCTGAAATACAACTCAGCTCCTCACTGAGAGGTGTTCCTTTTTGTGAACAGCATTTTAAAGATGCACAGCACTGGCCCAGAGCTCTCCCATCGCAGCTTTCACTGCTGAGAGCTCTCCTGCATGGGCTGCTGTGTGGTAAAGAATGGATCAGAACTGGAACTGATGGGCAGCTTTACCCCAAAGTTACCCAAGGTAATTTTATTATTGCTCCTTCCCCTATTTGCTGACATTTGGCCTTGTGCTTGATGCTGCTTGAATAAAATTCAAAGTAATTTGTGCACATGTATTTGCAGAGCTGCTGCTCTAATCACTGACCAGGACATCCACCGTGGTATTGCTCTTCTTTTTGTGCAAACCAATATTTTTATCTCAGAATAATTTATTTAAAAGACATCAGGATAATACTGACAAATTAAAATAGTGCCCAATACTTACATGAAAACAGGAGAAACAAAAGCATTCATCCACTGTTGGATTTTGTGGCTTTGCATCATGGGAATGGTCAATTAAATTTAGTCAATTCTTTTAATTTAGTTTATACCAGGGATGCAATTAAGCCAGTTTTCTGACACTGAGCCAGACAGCAGGCACAGCTGGCTTTAGAAGTTATTTTCCCACATATTGTTCTTTTGCCATTCACTTTCAGTAAACATAAACACTTCCACACCTCTCCAATAATCATCCATTTAATTGGAATGAAGAGTATTCACAATAAATATTCTTCTTTCATGTCCCACTCTGATCCAATTGCTGCTTCCAATTTTCTGGTATAAATGAGCTTTTATTCCACCCTGAATCCCATTCCCTTTCACTGTTTAAATACCAGGCTCCAGGTGTGTGGCTGGTGCCAGCAGAACCATCATCAGTCTCACCTCTGGGAAAACATCCCAGTGAGGTCTCAGCACAGCACCAAGGGCACTGGAGAGCTCAGCCCCTCTCCAAGGAGCAGCTGCCAGCTGAGATCCCTGATAAAGGATCCTGGCCCTGGCAGCCACCTCTGGGTAAGGCTGATTGCTTTTTTTAGTTAAAACTCCGAGCCTTAAAAAGAAACAACGTTTTATTTGAAGCTGTAAATGAAAAAATAACCCAGAGCTGTGGTAGGTTAGGGTTAGGCCTTTTAGAAAGAAGTCAGTGTTTCTTTCCTTTACTCTTTTGACTGAAGGATCCAAAAGTAAATTTATATGAGCATAGTTTCCACTGGAGATGTGTGCACAGTGGGATACTCACTGCCAGGGGAATAAGCATGAATCCTCCCTACTCCTTGTGTAGGTGCTGTATGTTCCTAGTTAATTTATTATTTCATAGAGGTAACTATATGTATTTTAATAACATTTTAACATATTATTTGCATCTTCATTAACATATTTTAAATGTTTGGGTTTTGGGTTTTTTTTTTTAGTTATTTCTAAGCAAATCAGAAGATTAAAATAGGGTAATACAGTTTTCTAGCTATGTTCTTCTGTTTCATTTCAGGGTATCTAAAATAGCATTTACTGCCCCCTTATTGATAATTTCCTTTCCATGCCTGAAAATAGAAGCTGTTTGCTTCTATTAATAACTTTGTGACACATACCTTAGGGCTCCATGGAGTGGGTGTGGTAGGATTCCACATTCAGCATAAAATCAAACAATCACAAAATCCCAGACTGGTTTTGGTGGGAAGGGACCTTAAAGCCCATCCAGTGCCACCCCTGCCATGGCAGGGACACCTCCCACTGTCCCAGGCTGCTCCAATCCCCAGTGTCCAGCCTGGCCTTGGGCACTGCCAGGGATCCAGGGGCAGCCACAGCTGCTCTGGGCACCCTGGGCCAGGGCCTGCCCACCCTCCCAGAGAGAAATTCCAACAGAAGTCCCTGTTAAGAGAAGCAGTAGAATATTATAATAGGTGTGGGCTGGTCACTGACAAAAACGAAAGCAGCATCCATTTTTTCAATTTATTATATTGGCATTAAATAAGGAAATAAGCTTTTAGTGCTAAGCACAGATTTATGATCCCAGCTCAGCTTCATTCCAAAGATGGAAACTCCCCTCCAATAAAAAAATCTACTAC
The DNA here is from genome assembly GCA_013397175.1 of Platysteira castanea. Taxonomy (NCBI): domain Eukaryota; kingdom Metazoa; phylum Chordata; class Aves; order Passeriformes; genus Platysteira; species Platysteira castanea. Next base: position 44,903 of record VYXC01012416.1, read on the forward strand.
AGGGTCGTCATCCTCCTATGAGTAGCTGCCTTATTCATGTACCTAAAACTGGATGTCTACTCAAGAAAGTGAGTGAATCATGGCCTAAATCAAGAGTTATTCTACTGGATTAAACTCACCCTGCTCTAAGATCAGAACAGAGTATAGAGGGACTCCTTCTGTACTTATCTTTTATGTTTTTATGTGAAGTGAGTCTCAAGCAGCGAGGAGAGCAGAGGGCTGGAGCGAGGTGCCAGCTGCCCATAGATAAATGAGGGGCAGTGGGAGGGAGGCCCGGGTGTGTTGTGCCTCATCTGGGGGCAATCCCTGTGGGAAATCCCATTTCTGCAGGTTAGCCATTTCTCTTCTCACCCCGCTGCCAGCCAGGCTCACACACAGCAAGGCTGCAGCTCCCCAGCCCTGCCACGTAATGCTGACTGATCCTCATCACTGACAGCAGGGAAAGGGCAGGGACAAGTTTAGCTCCAGGCTCTCTGAACGAACTGAGGTCTCAGCAAGGGCCAGCTAAATCCAAATGTTCAGAAATTTAGGGTGAGCAGACAAGACACACCTTCAAAGTAATTATAATAATAATAACAATGGGATATTTGGATCATAACGCTGTGATCTGACTCCAAGAGGAACAGGGGACCAAAAGAGTCCTTTGTACCACGGATACTATTCCTGGATCATGAAAATTGTGAGTTGGTTTTGTCCCTAAAGTACACAATGAACCTGCTCTGGGAGCTTGAACCATGAACAGAAACCTGGCTATGATTGGGATAGTTATAATCTTATAACACATCTATCCACAGCCATCTTATTATTGCGTTTGTTCCATAATTAGACATAAAAGGGTCCAGGATGAAAAAGGCAATGACCCAGTAAAGCAGAAAAGTATGAAAATAAGGTGATAACACTGTAGGAGATCATGACAAAGACTGACAAAGACTCAAATAAACCCCACAGCCGTGCACTGACAGAATATTGAACCACAGCCACTCTCCTCGTTTGCAGGAGAGAGTTTGTGCCTGGTCTCACTTGGATACCACGCTTCCCAACCCAGGGAGATTCATCCCAGGAAATGTCACTGACATTTCTCGCAACGCTGACGTCTCTGCGTGGTGACATCAGCACCAAAGAGACTCCACTTCCTTGCTCTTCACACCTCCTAGATATTACAGAAAGATTTCCAACGCCCCTGTGAGGTCTCTCCATCCTCACAAAGAGTTAAAGGAGCAGGCCACAAATTATTCATGGGTTTTTTCCCTCTCCATGGTAGTTCACAACACTGAAAATAGACACAAGTTACATTTTTCCTACTGAGCAGTGAAACAGCTCTACTGTTTTGACCCATTTTTCGTTGGATTGGTGTCATACAAAAAGGTACAATGTAGAGTTTTATCCAGGTTTGATTAAACCCCTGTTTCCTTCATCCAGAGGAGTGGAAATGGCCCAAGCTCTTCTCTCACTGCTTACTATGCACAGAATTGTTAACTTAGATAGGGAGTAAATCAAAGGGGGTAACTTAATTACAACTCTTGTGGGATATCCCATCTTTCCTGTGGGTCATTTTAATACAAAACATAAATAGAGACCCCAAATTGGAGAAATACCTTTTGTATTGGTACACTACTACACCAGTGATGTTACAGCTGGGTGTAAGTAAGGTATTTGTACCAAGGAGTCCTGATGACATGATATTATTAAACGGGCTGATATGTTTGTGACTCCTTTCAGAGTTTTCCTTTATGCTTTTTGCCTTTTGCAGTCTGTGGAAAACATCAGTAACCAAATCATGGAAATGCAGCACTTATCAGTCTGCCAGGGGTCCTCTGCTTCTTCCTGTCATCTGCTGGCCAGTGATTTACAAACAAACGTTTCTGCAGTGCTGGGAATGAGATGGATGTCTGTGTCGGTAAGGACACAATAAAGGGAACTCTCACAGCTGCGAGGTTCAGCAGAAAGGAAGGAAAAAGAGCGACTTTATTTACATTTCTCATACTTTATAGGGTTCTCAATTCCACCAGGGATTGGAGGACATGTCACTTCCTCCTCAATCCCACTGGAGAAAAATGATGCTCATCAAACTTTCTCTTATCACAAAAGGAATGAAAAACAGAAAATACGGTTAGATAAACATTGGCCATTGTTTACATGAAACTCCATGAGAAAGAATTCTGACTCCATATTATACACAGAAGGTTTTAGCAAAAGCAGGACAACAGATGTCTTCCACAGGACCTTTACAAGAGCAGAGTGCTGTCACCTGAGCAGCCACCTGTGCGATCTGCCCGTCTGTTTAATTACCCTGAGACTTTATTCAGACCCGATTCGAGGTTGATGGTGATTATTCAGAGGATCATGAACTATAAACTCACCCTGAGGTAAAATTTTTCAGAAGTGCGGGGGCATCTACTGCTCAGGTTTTGTTCTGACCAGCTCTAACTATGATAACCTGCCAGATGGAGTTTATTAAAGAACAAGTGACTTGGCTGCCCTTGGTTTCTGTACCAGGTACCACGGTCAGCTGAGCAGCTCAGACCAAACCCACGTGCACAATTACAGGCTGGTTCAGAGCTCACTCCTGAGCACTGGAAGCTGCTCCAGACTGGGCAGATGAGTTCAGATAACTGTGATTAGAAACCTGACACAAAGACAGGCTGGATTCCAGATGATTCAGTGGGTGTGATCAATGTCCAGCACTACTCAGGATCAAATCCTTTATCAGAGTTAGAGCTTACCCTTTCTACTGCCAGGAACAGCGGGGACATCTCCCTGAAGCACAGCCAGATTTCAGCCATGGGGTCACATTTAAAGGGAAGAGTAAACACAGGATGGTGTTTTGGTTTAAGTTCTTAACCCCTGCAAGCATTTCTGTTGTGCAGGAGCATTTCAGCTCTGTGCTTAGGGGCACTGCACAAACAAGCCCTCATTCTGATTGGAAAGGGCAGAAAGGAGGACTCAGGTCTGCTCTAGTGCCTATCAATGCACTGCAGAAGAACAGGACTAATTTTCAGGGAGTCATGGCTCTGAATGAGCTTGGTATTGGTTTCACTGCCGAGAGGAAAGACCTGGTTATTTGCAATTGATTTTGCCTGAATTAAGAAGATAATGTATTTTTTTAGGTTTTTATGTTGTTATTAACAATATATCTCATTAGCAGAAAAGAACGAATAGAGGAAGCTGAAGGGTGTGGTAGCTCAATCCCACTGTGCTCCTTAGGCTGCCATAAATCCCACCCAGGACTTCACAATTATTGTTCTCCCCTCATTTCCCCAGTTCAGTAGCTCCACCAAAGTCCATGAAATGGCACCACTGCAAACCAGGAATGAGCCAAGCAGACGGAGCTGGCTCACCTGCACCCCCTCAGTCTGGTGCTGCAGACAGGAAACCTTTCAAATGCATAAAGAAAAACTTCCAGTCTCACTTTGCTTTGAGCTTCCCAATCCCTTCTACTCTTCCAGGTCCCTATGGCTGGTATCCAGGAAATACATGATAAATTTACTACTATCAAATAAAAACATATTGATTTTAATATCTCTGTCTTGAGCAGCCTGTTGCTTGCTTTATATCTCAAGAAACTTTTGTACCAATAACATTTTTGAAACAGACCAAGAATAGAATTTCAGTGCAAATAAGGGACTATAAAAGCTTTGTCTGGTCTTTATTTACTTAAAAGAATGATCTCAATGCTTAAAAGAAGTATTTGGAAAATCTTTTTCCTCCAAGAAAAATACCAACAGAACCACGTAAGTATTTTTAAAAAACAACTTAATTGAATAATTTTAAAAACCTCCTGAAAACATGGACCTGGAATCATTGCTGTGGTAGCTCAAAGAAATCACAGTTCATTCTCTATTTTGCTGCACGAGCTGGGTCCCTAACAGGCAACAGGCACCTGTAAAACACCAAAGTGTTCCTGTAAAGAGTTCCTGATCATTCTGCATGAAAAACCCAGCTTGGATAATGGGTAAGTCCAGAGAGGAGAGAAGAGAACAGCCCAAATATATTCTTCACGATATCTATTCTTTACTACTTGAAGTGGTGATTTTTCAGTTTTTAGTCAGCAGCTGCATTTTCCATGAAGATTTTTACACACCCAGCCTGTCCTGAGGCCCACAATTACCAAGGTACACAACCTTTGCACAGTGAATGGTGGAAAACAAACACAGCATCCAGCATTTGTAAGGACAGATGCTGTTGACTGGAGTCACCCACTTAAAATACATTTTGGGAACTATCTGTGATGGGTACTTGGGGTCTCATAAGGCACGGGGAGATTTTGGAGAAGGCATCATAATTATTCAAAAAAACTTAGCCCCTTTAATTTAAATAATTCTCTTCCTGCTCAGTCTTATCAGGGAGCCTGCAACCAAAACAAAGCAACGCCATTGATTCTGTTTGCCTTTCAATTCCTAACAACCAGTTTGGCTTCAGTAACTGCCCTCTGCTAGAAAAACTAATGGAAATTCTCCTTCCTGGCCGTAAGCACCATCTGCCATTTCATAGGTGCTCCAGTGACTTATTAATCTGTACTTAAATTGACTTTGCACAGAACACTGCCATTTTATTGCTGCTGTGCTTTGCAGCACCTCCTCGGAGCCTTGAAGTCAATGCTGAGAGTGTCAATATCCCTGAAAACCCTTTCCAGTTTGTGTAACCTGTGCTGGAACTTTATTCCCAGCCTTATATTATTTTATCCACCTGTCCTTTTCTGAATTCTGAGCAACAATATTGTCCAAATACAGCTGTGCTATTTTTCATAGAGTGAAAACTAAAGTATATATATTTTTAAAGGGGATTTAAAAACATTTTCTAGGAGCTAAAAGTGTGTTTGGATTGCATAACTGCCCAAGTGTGAGTGCAGAGTTGAGTTGTGTGCACTGAAATAGATATTAAATGCATGCAGAAAAGTATTTCTAGAGATATTTTGGATCTTTCTTGAAAGGCTACTCAGAAAATATTAGTGGAACCTCTTTAAATAACAAAATGATACCAATTTGCCTTCTCCTTAAAATTATTTTCAGATGCATCTATTTCTGTAAACTTTAGAGCTATTGAATCCAGACTGAATCCTTAAGGTCATACTGCTTAAAAAACCCCAGAAATTCTTATTGCAACCAATGTATGCTTTGCCCACGTCTATCAAAAATGTGGTTTTATAAATATCTCTTTTCTCTTGTGTTTGTCATGTCCTTACTTGTTGGGTCAGACCTGAGGAACTGCACCTGGAGGTCACTGGCTGGAAAAACCAAGTAGCCCCATGTAATTCCAGATTTCTGTCCCTCAGAGTGGCAGGACCTGGAGGTCTCAACAGGAGCTGGATTTTGTGTTCCCATCACGATTAATAAGTCACATTTTTCTGAGGGTGATATGAGGGACACGTTCAGATAGGTTAGAGAAAGTTTATCTCCACACCTCATTCTGTTTCTTTTCCCTGCATTTCAAATATTTTTAAAGTCTGATTTAACCATCACATGCCCTTTATTAGTAGCAGCTCATGGAAGTTTTCCTACTGCTCCAGTACCATCATGTGTGTTATAAAACATGTTTTAAAACTCAGCATTTGGAAAAGATGAAGGTGAGCAGCCCCAGTTGAATTCCCTGACAACAGCCACAGCAGTAAAAGATGAAAAAAGGCAATATGACCAAAGATGTCTTTCCTCTCTGCAGCTCTTCACAAAACTGAGCAGGGTAACACCAACCTCCCAGCTCCTTTCTAAAAAGGCACATTCCCCTGTGTTCTCCTATATTCAAAGTCAACCTTTTTGTAGACCACACGTATCAATCTTTGTAAATTTAGTCAAACATTTCATTATAATAATTCACTTTATATAAGTTACAGAGGTTTTTTTCTCACAACCATCCACGTGAGAAGGAGAAATACCATGCCTTACTCTTTGGGATTAGGGCATTCTTTTAATTTGCCATTTGGCATTATGAACACAGTAAACAGAGAGAGAAAATATAGAAACCATGTGACTGCTTGTTCCACAGCCTTTTGCATTCTGCTGCTGGAGCCTTGCTTTCAGATGTCAGTACAAAGCTGCCTGCTCACTGATGCTCAGTAAGAAATGTCAGGGAAGAGATAAGCAGGCTAAAAGGAGACTATTTTAGAAACATGGTCTGTTCTATCATTAGTTCTATAGATAAACTTCCCAACATATTTTTTGAAGAGCAAATGTTTTTCCTTAGCCAAATGTAAAGTCAAAAGGAGAGAATGTTTTAATATGGAAGTGGGGGTGACTTCAGGACCTTCATTTAGGGGAGACACTTTAACCTTGTTAGGCTGGTGATTTATGCTGCTACTGTACTTAAGCCTTTATGTTAAAATTATCCTGCTTGTCAGGAAAATGGGCAAAATATAGAAGTCTAAATTTTCAGGGCATAAATCAGAAGTAGAAAGAAGATTCTCTATCTTCATGTAAGCATTAAGATGATATGGAATGGTAAATAAAGGCCGAATTCTTGATAAGTCTCAGTTTTGCAATAGAAGGAATTCATAGAATCATAGAATGATTTGAGTTGGAAGGGACTTTTAAGCACCATTGAGTCCTGCAGAGATCAGGGACATCTTCAGTGAGATCAGGCTCCTCAGAGCCCTGTCCTACCTGACCTTGAATGTTTCCAGGGATGGGGCATCCCCCACCTCTCTGGGCAACCTGTTCTGCTGTTTCACCACCTTCACTGTGAGAAATTCCCCCTCCTTTCAGTTTGACACCATTGTCCTTTGTCCTGTCACCATGGGCCCTACTGAAGAGTCCATGCCCATCTTTCTACAAGCTTCCTTTAGGTACTGAAAGGTCACAATAAGGTCTCCCCAGAGCTTTTTCTTCTCCAAGGTGAATAAGCCAAATGTTCTCAGCCTTTCTGCACCAGAGAGGTGCTCCAGCCCCCTGATCATTTTTGTAACCCTCTTCTGGAGCCAATCCAGCAGCTCCAGGTCCTTCCTGTGCTGGGCCCAGGGCTGGGGCAGCTCTGCAGGTGGGGTCTCACCTGAGGGGGCAGAGGGGCAGAATCCCCCCTGCCCTGCTGCCCCCGCTGGGGCTCAGCCCAGGACAGGGTTGGCTCTCCAGGTTCTCACCAGGTCAGGTGTTGGAGTCCAGGGCATTCCTCTGGCTGCCCTGGGGGGTCTGGGACCCCACCAGGGGGGTCTGGGACCCTGGCAGAGAACCCAGGACCCTGTCTTCGACCTCCATCCATGGGAGGAATTACCAACATTGCAANTGAGGAGGTTTTGGTCGTGGTCAGTTCTCCCGTGGGAAACTTGTAAGAGCTGACAATGGCAGAGAGATAAGAAAGAACAAACAACATTGAAACCTGACCTTGCAGACTCCGTTGATCTTTCTGGCTCTGGCATGGGACTTTTAAGAAAAAGAGCTAGCCAAAAAGAACTGCACTTGCCTGGGGTAACTACCCTGACAGTCATGTTGAGCTTCTCCCTCACCAGCACCCCGAGGCCTTCTCCCCAGGGCTGCTCTCCATCCTTCCATTCCCCACCCTGTTCTGACCCTGGGGGTTGCCCCAAGCCAGGTGTAGGACCCTGGGCTCGATTCACGTGCACACATCTCCTGAGCAGGTCCTGATGAGGAGCTCTGAGACATCTCACCCCTGTGGTGCCTGATGGGCCCTTGGTGCTCACTGTCCTGGCACACGAGCTCGAGTGCTCCAAACAACAAGCCAAGACCACGCCTCTCATCTCCTGGAAACATTCCAGAGGGCTAAACTGGAGGGGTTTGCCCAGCTTCCCAGCAAAAAGGTCCATTAAAGTAACTCTGTATCTGCTTGTGATCTGTAATGTCAGAAAGCAGCAAAATCAGGCACATCACATTTTGCTTGTCAGTGTTTACAAGACAGAAGAATGTGTTTGCACCACAAAGGACAGAGGTGGTTTTACACCACCTTAGGTAGCACATTATGGACATTGTCAAAGACTGGAGGGGTGACAGACTAGATAACACTCGAATTCCTTGAGCTGATCCCATAAAGGCACACTCGATCTGTAGATCACCTTTACCTGCAGGCATATATTAAAATGTTCTCTTTTTTTCCAATAAAGTATGTTGGTTAACATATTTTTAGAAGTCCTCTTAGTCACATCTAAATGCATGCCAAAGGGATTTAATTTAGACTGCAATTAATTTTCTTCTCCCCTACACAGCAAGTACAAATGGTATAAAAAGCTCCTACATGAAACAGAAAGCATTTTAAAGCCAGTAGAGATGTCAAGCAGTCATGATGTGAGGTAGAAATCAGCAGAGAATATGACCTATTTGGTACTCACTCTAGTCCTCTCACTTTGTTATAAATCAGGAGTAACTCCACTGAGCTCTGGTTTCTTATAGTGATGGAAATGAGGTGTAAGCCAGAGAATAAGATCCTTGATTAATCACAGGAAATTTCCTTCTGACTGAAATACTCAGCTGTCTTCAGTGTGAAGGTTTCCTGAACATATCCTTTTGGTTTGTGCTGGTCCTGCTGTTTTGCATTATTTTGCCTCAGAAGGTGGCTTTTAACAGCAGTATATGTTATATTGTGGACCTTGTAAAGGGTTTGCTGTGCATTTCCATATGTTTGCAAGAGAGGGAAAAGTCACTTCCCACCACAGCAGCAGAGGGGTTCATAGTGTGAAGGCTAAATGAGTTTTAATGGGTACTTGTCATTTGCTCCAATGTGGAACAAAAAGTCAGGAGAACACAGGGAAAATAGTAGAGAAATGGAGTGCTCCAATCCACAGTGCTGAGTTACTGACATTTCGGATCTCTGTGCTTTCTTACAGCTATTTGTTAGTATTGCTGCTCTTCCCAGGGCTGACTCCACTTGCATTTCAGTGCAAACTCACTGGGTTAGGTGATTTATCAATGCTGACCCCCCAGAGCAATTCTCCAAAACTTTGCTGCACCTGCACTACCCCTCCTAAGAAGGAGAGGCACATTTGTGTCCTGGCAGGTCCTTTGGGACTCCCCGTGAATGCCAAACCCCATGATTCCAAAAACACTGTTCAATTTGCATTTAGCAAATACTACCTGATTGCATAGGCCACAAACACATGGAAATTGGCCACAACGTCCAGAAAATCCCACTCACACTGGCACATAGGCAAGGGCAGAGTTCAGCTAGGTTTTGACCATAGAAACAGCTGCCTCTAGTGTGGAACACAAAAGCCATTCAGCAGTTGTTTAATGCACACACAAGGGTAAAAATGGGACCGTGTACTTCAGGGTGCATTTCATTTGGAAAAAGTAAGCAGCATGGTGTTAAAATACAGAAAGAAAAGAATGGACATTGTCCACATCAGGGACACTCACTGCGTTAAACCAACCCTGAGCAGAACACCTGTGTGGGGGCCACTCCACACTTTTGCTAGAGAAATAGGAGAATTGGGTTTCACTCACAGCAGAGATGAATGTTTGAAATATTGCCATCCCCGAGTGAGAGGCCTAAACCTGAACTTTTGTCTGAGCTGTTGCTGGGCCTCTTGTGCCATAATGGATCTCAGCGAAGGCAAAAGGGAACCCCCTGGCCCCAGGAGGAAATGCTCCACCCCAGCTGGACGGGTACAGATGACCACAGAAGATGAGGCTCACCTGTCTCTGGGCCCCACATTTCCATCTTTTGTACAAAACACTTTAATTTGTTTTGATTTTGTACCTTTGGCAAGGAACCAGGAGATTCTGCTGGTATAAGGAGACACACAGAGGTGCCTGAAGACTTGTTCTATTGACTGCTCTGTTCCTTCCACACATCACACACACAAACATAACAGAAACCATCGGAAATTCTTTGACCCCAAATTCCCAGGTTAAGTTTTCTGTCTGACAGTTCAGGAACAGAACCAGCAAGGAGCTTTCTGTACTTTCTCCACACGTTTCCAAGGCACAGGACACAGCTTGAGAAACATCTCCAGCTGAACCGAAGGGTTTAGAGAGCAATTACTGGAAAGAACCTCCTGTGCCCAAAGCCTCGGGCTACACTTTAAAGGTTTTCTGTGCAATCAGGAAAACTTGCTGTTCTACCACAGCCTAATGAAAACTGTCAGCAGATGGGTTAGTGAGAAAGACAACAGATCCTGTAAGAGCTAGTGGGAAAGACAGCAAATGCTGTAAGAGCTGGAAACTTTGAGCCTCCGAGATGGGGCTGGTGAGGAATACAGCACGGCCCTTGGATGCCTCAGGGAAAAGGTGCCATCAATTTGCTCTTGCTGGAGTCTCTCGTTTATAGAAGGTATCCAAGGCAGCCCTAAGATTTAAGAACTGAAAGGACCTAAGTTTAAAAAAAGAAACCACTAAACAGGCAGAAAATGCAGGATCAACTTGAAGACAGTGCTGATGGCAAGGAACACACTGCTCTGTCTTTCCCACCTAAGAAAATCAGCAGTGCCATACAAAATGCCTATAAACACAATGCATTTAATGTTTTCAGGGTAGGCAGATACTCACCAGGAATACAAGTGTGTCTGTAAGTTGTATTTGTCATGTTGAACCCCAGTGGGTTTTAGATAAATTACCGAGCCAAGCTGCAGCCCTCCAGCCTGGAGCATCCTTGTGGCGGGGCTGTGCCACTGACCCAGATCTCCCTTTGTCCTGGTTTGGGCTGGGACAGGGTTAATTTTCCTCCTGGTAGCTGCTCTGGTGCTGTGTTTTGGATTCTGCAGGAGAACAATGTTGGTAACACGCTGATGTCTTAGCTGTGCTGAGCAATTCTTGTGCTAAGTCAAGGACTTCTCAGTTTCCCATGCTCTGCCAGCAAGCAGGAGCACAAGGAGCTGGGAGGGAGCAGAGCCAGGGCAGCTGACCTGAACTGGCCACAGGGATATTCCAGACCTCAGAACGTCCTGCTCAGCACAGAAACTGGGAGACCTGGCCATGGGGCAGGAATCACTGCCTGGAGACTGACTGGACGTTGGTAGTGGACAATCGTATTGTGCATCGCTCATTTTTTATATTGTTTTACCATTATTATTATTTTCCCTTGACTTCCTGGCCTGTTAATCTGTCTGTATCTCAGCCCACTTTTTGCCTGGCTCCATTCCCCACCCCGCCGAGGGTGAGGGGAGCAGTGAGCAGGCAGCTGTGTGGTGCCAGCTGGGGTTAAACCACAACATTTCACACCAAACACTGAGTTACGGTACCAAATCCTCCCACAGACTCCAAGTCACCCTTCAGAGCATATGTTCCAGAGAGACTCGAGGACTTGACCTAAATCTTTATCTGGAGAAGGTAAGATACAGCTGGGTAGTTCTCTCTTGGTTTGTATGGAAGTGTTGGAACAATTACAGACCTTAAGTCTTAGGAAGCAGGAGTCAGCTTTCTATTTTGAGACCCTGTAGAAGACAGACAAGCACGTGAACTAAACAAAGGAGTGTTTTTAGAGGCTCAAGGATGTACTGTCTCTTTTAGAGTAAGGAATAAGCTCTGGGTTTGGAGAAACAGCACTCTGTTTGGGTGCTGCTGCCACATGCAGAAAAACTCCTGAGCTCCCTGCAGGAGCAGTGACAAAACCCTGAACAGCCAAATTAACACAGAGCAGGGAAACAAAAGCACCCAGCAGAGCAGCTGTCACATCACAGAACTGCTCGGCTTTGTATGAAAACAAGGCCCTTTAGTCATCCGTGATGGAAAATTTTCCATCAGGTTTTGGGTTCTGCTTTGAAGTTCCCGAAGCAGCAGGAACACAATACCCGGGCATTACTCACCCAGTGGAGCTTCCCGGTGATCTCACTGACACCCAGATTTTCGTGACTCCAGGCACGAAGCTTTTCACCAGACTGCATCCCAACGCACCTCCCACCAGATGATGCTGCCCTGATGAGTCCTGCCCTCACTCCTTTTGTGAATAACATCCAGGAAGTTTTACTTTGTGGCAGATTATTTTTCTGAATCTGAGGATCCTAAAGTACAGCTGAGAGTGTGCAGATTGTTGTCCTTGAAAAACACTGCCTGATGCTTCGTGCACACCCACACAGTGCCCACCACCAACGACTGGGCTCTTCTGCACTGCAGGGAAAGGTCTTTCTGTGTGCCTGCAGTCATTTTGTGCTGTATGAGCCTCTTGAAAGGCTCCTTGAAAACCACAAAAACTTTGGGAAAGTGCAGTTAAAGGATAGATGTATGGGATGGGGATGAAATAAATCTATCTGGATTTTTTTAAATCCAAAGATTGGAACTGTGTCAACAAGCTGTATATTATTTTGCATCAGAAAAGAAATGAGGAAGGGAAATGGAGCAAAAAATACCTAGAGAAAAATTACTGTCCTAAAAAAATCCTACAAAATAATAAATGTCAAACATTGCAAAAGAGAATTACAGAGGTCAAATGTCTGCTCCCCCAAACAGGATATCCAGCCTGAGAAGTTTTTAATTACATGCTATATTGCCTGAAGAATTCATGCTTTGGCTTGGGCTGCGAGGGCCTGGCTCTGTAGGAGATTCACCTTCCTTGGACGCTCTGTAAATGACATTTTATACAGAGAAAAGTAACTTGAAAATACAACAGGAGAACACGACAACACAAAAACAATAATGGAAAGAACTGGGAAGGTTGAGTAACCTCAGTGTTTGAGAAGCTAGCCCAGGTCACAATGCCCTGTTTAAATGTACATCACTGCATTTTGTTACCACAGCACACAGAGATGCATTCCTGGTCATCTCTCCATGTTCTTTATGCAAGAGAATGGAAAACTTCTATTAATTAATTATGAAGTTAAAAGTGCCAGTCTGTGAAGTGGTCCTCAATGTATTTTTTACTTATTTTTACATTTCCATGTAAAGCAAGGCTCGACACCACAATAGGAAGAACACTTGAAAAAAATCCCACTGCTGAGACAGTAATTTAAGTGTCCTCATGGCACTGGGAAAAGAGATTTTTGTGATGGAAAACCAGCTGATGGCCATCACTTGAGATCCTTGTTTATGTTTTAGCTAAAGGCTGAGGTCAGAGTAACACTCAGGAACAATGACCAATCTGACAGCCAGTTTCTGAGGGTATGGGAAGGCTGTTCTAACTAAACTGTCACTGAACATGTGGGTCAAATTAAGCAACCAACACTAAAAAGAAAGCTTCAAATGAAATGAGATATTTTTCCAGTGTTCTATTCTAATATTGCTCCTCTGATATCTAAAATACAGCTGCCCTTCAGTTGATTCCCTTTGTTCCAGGAGCAGTTTAGCAGTGAAACACGTCATCCACATAACTCTGTTTTGGGTAAACAGATCAAAAACCACCAGGCTTTAAAAACTTCTCTCTCCTGGCTGCTGTAACTTTTGTACTGACACAGCAACCTGATACCAATCTCACCTCTGATACAAAAGCAAAAGCATCCTCTGCCTCCCTCGTGATAACAGAAGAGCACATCTTCCCTCATTCAGGAGTTCAGAGAAATTTCTGTGGCTTTCAGGATTAGTCACTACAGAACCATTACAGAAAGCTGCATCACCAGCTCGGCAGAAATGTAGGAGGGAAGAACATTCAAAGACAAATCACTGTCCCCTCTCCTTCAAGATAAGCTCCATCCCCTCCCACACCTGACACTGCTGACTCCAGTCAGAGATTGCTGGTGCAGAGGAGGCATGAAGGTAACCCAGCCAAGTCCTGGGCTGGAGGAGACTGAAGAGCACTTGGGGAAGGGAAGGGAAGGGCCACCTTCTGCTGGCAGGTGGGGGAGAGGTAGGAGGCAAAAGTGACAAATTGCTGCAGCTCAGGGTCTGAGACTGCTCTCCCTGGGGAAACTCGGGTCACCGTGAGTCAGCCTGACATCACCCCTGCCCAGCCTGACTCACACCCTCCTCGCTGGCACACCAGCAGCAGCAGGCTGCCTCGTGCTGGGCCATTAAGGAGCTGGTGTTAGCTGCTCTAAATGCATCCCTCCACTGGAAATGGGAAGGGGCACTTCCCTAAATCCTAAATCTGCCTGGCTGCCTGCAGAGCAAAGCAGTGCTCTGTGCTGTATGGGGTGCAGTCATGCTGTCACAAAAACACTCAGGTAAGGGATGCACAGGCCACAGCACGGCCCAGTGAGACCAGTTTGAGGTCGAGGTGACTGTCCCTCATTGCCTACAGACCCCTTCACCTGTGCTTCTCTCTCCCAGCTCAGGGCTGCTTGCAGACCTTTTCCTGACAGGGCTTTGTTCCCTTTCCTGAAGCAGAAGCTGCAGGCACCTTAAAGTGCAGACCGAGCCTCCCTAACCCGGGACTGTCAGCAGGGAGTGACCAGCACAATCATTACAAGCCCCTTAAAGGCTAATAATGACACGGAGGTGTCGTGGAAAACATGGTACAGGTCTGTCCCAGAAGCCCCCCGAATTCTTCCCTGCTTCCTCAGGTCCTTGCTGCCACTGGTGGTAACAAAAGTGGAGTGGACCGTAAGTACAGAAATACAGAAAAATACACAAACCCCAGAATACAAAATCACCCCTGTGCAAGTAGCTGCTGTAATTATTAAGCAGCAATTAACAAGAAAGGCAGCTTAATGCCATGTTCCTGGAGCTGTCATGCATTTGCAAAAGAATTATAAATGTCTTTGCTAGGTTTCCCTTATTTGTAGACAGGTCTGTGCTAGACACATCCCAGGTCAGCAATTGTCATCTAACTGTGCAGGTCAAAGATTTGGGGAATCAGTCTTCAGGAAATTGTGCCTTAGCAACACTGGAAATTGCAGTTATGGAAAACACCCGGGTGCCATTTTCCCTCCAGTACTTCTGAACATGAGTTATCTTCAGATCATTTCCAAGGTAATTTGGGAGACCCCGATTTCCAAGATCATTAAACGCAGACAAGCTGAGATTGTCCCACAATCCTAAATCTACTCTGTGCAATCTTAAATCTACCCTGGGTAAATCCTTTGGATTAGGAACACCGGCTTTGATGCTGCAAACCTGTGATTAATTTAGGCTTCTGAATAATCCCATTAAATTCAGCCTTTTTTTGTACATTTGCAGAAACTACATTTGCTGTGCTGCGTGCACAGGTTTGTTATGAAAGGCACGTTTGCCGTGTGCTGCAAATAAATTTTTTTTCCAACAAATTTTTTTGTTGGAAAACAAAAGGGAAATGTGGCAGCAGGGGAACGTGGCCCGTTTTAATGAGGGGGTCAGGAAGCAGCTCTCAGGTGTACGACCTTCAAGGGACAAGTGACAAGCCTGGTTCACTGACATGAAGGGTTTAAATCAGCCACATGCCTGTGTTTTGGACTGACAGTCTCGTTTTTCTCCTCGGCTAAAGGAGAAATGCTAAACTCCACACTTTTGCATTCTGCCCCCCACATTCGTGGGAATAACTGAATTCCCTGCTGCATTTTCCCAGGATCTTGCTGCAGCCCTCCCTGCCTGCTCAGCAATGGCAGAAACACGGGGCTGCCCAGTGCAGAGGAAAGCCTGCTGCTGTTTTATTTATTGGGACTCCGAAGGGAATCCCTCAGGCATGCAAGGATTCTAAAGGGGTAGGAGAAGGTCGCTTAAAATAACAATCTTATTTTAAACATGGATTAGAGACTGCCCTGTCTTTCCTCACAGCACAGCAAGCAATGCAGGGAGGGGACTGAGCTGCAGGACTGGACCCACATCCTTTGGGAATGCAGTCAGAGGGGTTAAAAGGCACAAAATTGAAACAAAAACACCCAAGAAACATATTAGTGCATAAAAAATAGATGTTTAAATTAGAATGAGGCCTCCAGCAGGGCCTTGCCCTCGTATTTTGGGACTGATGAGGACCTGCACACATCCCATGTGCAACAGTCCCTTTCTCCTCTCTCCTTCTCAGGAGCTGGTCTGCTCCTAAGAAGTTGAAGTAAGAAGTAAGCTCCATGGAGTTGAAAGGGTTTATGGTTTAGAAAAAGAACTGACAAGCTGTATTTCATGAGGATTGTACAGTCCAAACACAAGTGTTTGTAGTTACATTGCCATGGTAACGGCAAAAAAATTGGTTATCATTTTCTCAGAGGTTGCTGTCCATTCTTCCTTAGACTATCTGGCATAAAAGGGTTCATTGCTTTTCACCAGTGCAGTACTGCAGAAATATTTTTAGCTCCACTAATTCAATTTCATATTCAAATCAATCTGAAAATGAGTTACCTTTCAGTCTGCCAAAGGATGTCAGGCAAAGCTTTCACTGATTTGGTTTTGCTTTGGCTTGTGATGATGGCAAGGTTACACCACATAACAACGCAGAAATGTGTCCCAAAGTTCTAGAACTCCATTATTTCATTATTTCATTTCAACTCCATTATTACCCATTTGAATTTGACATAAAATGTTGTTGTTTGGGGAATTGTGGAGGCTCGCACTATCTCATCAGAAGTCTGAATAATAACATAATTACCTATTCAAAAGTATCTCAAAGCAGAGTGAGAAAATTGCGTATGAAAGTCCTGCAACATTGCAGGAGACAAGCACAAATTATTACATTTTACAATGACCGATGCAGGGTATTTAGATGTTTATTCACAAATCCAGTAAAAGCCAAGGGAAACCAGTTAACTTCAGAGTCCTAACTACCCTGCTTTCTGACAGCAGAATGAGCCAAGCCCAGCCCCTCCTGATTCCCAGAAGCCTTCTGTTGTGCCGGTGAAAGCACAATAAAGGACACTCTCACACCTGCTAGGTTCATCAGAAAGGAGGGAAAAGAGAGAGTTTATTTATACTTATCATATTTTATAAGATTCCCAACTCCACAAGGGATTGGAGGACATGTCACTTCCTCCTCAATCCCACTGGAGAAAAAGGATGCTCATCAAACTTTCTCTTATCACAAAAGGAATGAAGAAGAGAAAAGACAGTTAAATAAACATTGGCTATTGTTTACTGGAAACTGTGTGAAAATTCTCTGACTCCAAGGTTATAACAGAAGGCTTAGCAAAAAACAGGACAACATTCTGTAGCCAGTAGACCATATCTGAGTATTTTTGATAGAATGAGCTGCTGAAGGAGCCTATTCTGGCAGAAGCCCTTGGCACAGCCTCCATCACAGCTGCTCTGGGAGCAGACCCTGCACTGCAGGGAGATGCCAGAGCACTGCTGTCCCCAGCTTCAGTCTGAGACCTGCTGCCTCTCTAAAAGCAATAGCTGAAAAAAAGGGATTTTCTTTTGATAAGAACAAACTCAGGACTGCTAACACCAGAGACAAGGCTGGTTCATTCTCAGTACAGGGCAGTGCTCTGAGCAGGTGATTTCTGCAGGGCAGTTTCATTGCTATGCCTGCTTGTTCTGAACAGCAACTTCCTGCAGCTGCCAGCAAAATTTTAATGCTGTTTGTGAGGGACCCTTTGTCCTTGAGACTTAAACATTCCAATATTTTTTTTATTTCTGAAACTTGGAATATTTCCATCTACATTAATGCTTTACCCACGAATCCAGGTTCAGTGGCAAAGAAGAGAGGGTCATTATAGTTTGAAGGGGACCTCCCTCAGGGCTTTTTTTTTCCAGTTGATCCAGCTGGAAATATTTATGTAGCACTAGAGAGAGTTAGTGACAGAGAAATCAGGCAGAGGTAAGGAAAAATATAAGGAACAGGCTGAAGTTGTAGTATGACTTCTTCAAGTACTGCCCAGAACATCTGAGTACAGACAAGATTTTGTTAATATGGATTAAGGAAACTTCACATTTGTGAAACAATAGGATTCTGAAAGATAAGGCCAGGAAAACAACCTTGTGCTTGCTAATAACTCCTTGTCTCAGCACTCAGATTTCTGTCCCTGCCACCCCAATGCTCACCTTGATGGAGAGCCCTTCAGCATTTCTGGGCAGTGGGGAGATGCAATTATCTCATCCTACAAAGGACAGGACACAAGGTAGAGTCACTCACCCGAATTCCTGCTGCCAGCCTGTGACTCACCTGGGAATTTTACCCTGCTCAGTGCCTTATCCACTGAACTCCTCCCCAGAGGAATGAGCTCCTGAAACCAGTGGCAGAAAACAGATCTGCTTTCCAGTACAGGCACACAGGATTAAGGGATGGATTTGACCCTCAGCTATAAACCCAGTGATTTCTCACATATAAGTCAGATTTTTAATTTTCCTTTGATTTGAAGCATTAACTCTGTTTGGATTTTTACTGCAGCACTGCATTTCTTTATACTTCTTTCATAATTATTTTCATGGGATTATATCTCGTGATCTTTCACTAAGAAATTAGTCACAATTCCCCCAAAACACCAGGGATACCAACTGTAATTTACCTGAAAACAGAAAGAAAGCCCCAGCCTCTGGCCCAGTGGGGACAGAAGCAGGTTCTGGGTTAAAGGTGCTGCCCAGGGGCCTCTGAGGGAAAGGAGAGCACAGAAAGCAGTTTGGGCACTCCTGCAGCAGCACAGGTCTGGCAGCAACACCAAGTCTGGGTTTAAATACTGTTTCATGTCCTCCTAAACCTGATCCCAGAATCAATCAGCCCATAATAAGCATTATTAAGCAGGAATACTGAGCCAAGTGTTGAGTTGGGTAGACACACAGTACAGACATTACTGTCCAAACCATCTCCTCTTGGATTTTCTGGTGTCCTTCCCCTGGTGCTCCTGTCCCACTTTTCCACAGGGATGTGAAGACTTTGCTGATGTTTCAGTGATGTAGGAACATATGGTCCCAGACATTTATAGAAAGAGCCCTGGGACTTCCCTGCATTAGGAAAGCCTGCGAGCTGCCATCTGGGGCTCTCCAGTCATTTTCTGTCAGTGTAGTGGCCAAAGGCTCAGAGTCCTGATGGACATCAGTGAGCAGTGGTGTCCCTCAGGGGTCTGTGCTGGGCCCAGTGTTTGTCAGTGTCTGCATCAATGACACAGAGGCACCAAGGGCACCCTCAGCACACTGCAGGTGACACCAAGCTGAGGGTGCAGGGACCCCTGGGGGACAGGGCCACCCAGAGGGCTTTAGATCTTTCTCCAGACTCTATAAAACTGAGAATAGTGCAGGCAATCAAGTCCTGCTTGAAGATTTCTACTAAAAACCTCTCATTTTTAAACTCTCACACTGTCATTTGACATAGGATCAATGCCTGTCAGAGAAACTCACACATGGAAAGTAATTTTAGCTCTTTGTATTCCAGCTCACGGGAGAAACTCTGAGCTTCTGGACAAGACTGAGTACTCAGCTTGCTTTGGTGATGCATCACTTCCAGACTGGAGAGGCCCTGAGGTTTGGAGCATCTACCAGCACAGCCCACAGCTGCACAGAGTGGCTGAAGAGAGAATTTTTATGCCTCCCTCTCACAAAGACACAACTGACAGAGGCAAAAAAAGGAGGAATTTCAAAAATTTTTCTTTTTTAAACATCCTGGCTGTCCCCTACTGTATTCTCCTCTCCTCTTCTTGTTTCCACTAGTTCTGCTAAAATAGCACTAGGCTTTAAGCAAGCTATAAAAAAACTTACTGAAAAGTTTTATAGAACACAAGGGGTTTTTTATATTTAAATAAAACACAAGCTGCCTGTGCAGCTCAGCACAGAACTTGAACAATTTTAACCCCTTTCACTTCCTTATAATTTTCCAAACATTTTTTTAGTATTAAGAGTCAGATGAATATTATACATATCTATACTGCAGATCACAGCAGAGTTTTAGACAAATGGAATTATTCATGCCAGATTCTGCTAAGACTAAAAAAGAACACTTTAAATATACAACTTGAATGCTTTTTTCACCAATTTGAGCTGTATCAGCCAGAGTTTGGGGTTCTTGCTGGGGGCAGTGACCCCCTCGAGGTGCTGATAACGGTGATGGATGGGAATGACAGCCAGGAGTTTTGTCAGGCAGCACTCGAGGGGCACAACCAAACGTGAGAATGGTTCTTAAGCAGTAACTCAGGCCATGAAATCAGGATGGGCCCACCACAGCTCTGAGAAAAAGCAATAATTTCCTTAGGACTCAGCTGCAGTGTCTTTGCTTCAGTGAGGATCTTCCCTTGGAAGTGGCTAAATGAGAGAAATCAGTGAATCCCATTGGTTTTGTACAGGACTTGGAAGAGCACTTGAAGTTTCATTGATTTTGATCTACGAGAGGCATGATCACCCATGAGGTAACAAAAAACCCTTGAGGAAAAGCTTGGAGATAAGCAGTGAGGAAAAACTTACTAAAAATTAAGACCTCGTTAATCTACTGGAGATGAATCTACAATACTCAAATAGTCACTATTTATTTCTCACATCTGTTTGTTTTAACACCTTGTTTAATTTATATTTCCGCAAAGAAACTCGTTATCACATTCCTTACAAAATATGTATTACAAAAACTCTGAAACCACTCTAAACAACTTCTTTTTCCCAAGTAGTGATCAAAGAATATAGACCATTAAAACAACTTTTACCTGCTGTATTTATGTTTGGATTTTTTAAATTCACTCTCAGCTCAATGTTCCTGTTTGCAGGAAGTGAGTTCATCACAGTGAAAGCAGAGAATATTAATGACTCAAAGACTAATAGGCTAATTGCTTATGGGACACTGAGCCAGAAGCCTCAGGTATCAAATGGCTTTTCATTGAATACTGGGAGAGACATCTGAATGATAAGCAGGGAAATTGGAGTGATAACCTTGCAGGATGCCAGTGTGGGTGCCAGTGCTGTGCTCCCCTGCAGCAGCCCTGGCCAGGGCCTCCGAGCACAGCAGGTTCCTGCAGTGCCTGGAGGGATAAATGCTCGCTGCAGGTCCCTGCACTGGGCACCTCTGTGGCTCCCGAGGTGATGCTGTGGCACAGCACTGCTGCAGCTCCAGTGACACGGGCATTTCGGCAGGAAACTTCTGAATACCAATGGCAGTCAGTGTCTGAAGTGACCAGCCTGGCACACAAATCCTTTTTACACGGGGTATCCACATAGACACGCTCCCAATACACACAATTTTACAATTAACTTTGTTAACCTGTCTTTCTTGAAATCAGATTTAGAACAGACATTGAATCAGAAGAGCAGATTCTTGTCAAACTTGCAGCATCACAGACCTTGTGGCAGACAGAACAGTTAAAGAACCTCTGCTTCTGCAAAAAATATTTACTTTGGGTCAAGGAGTTCACTTGTGTTTCCTTGCCAGATCTCAGCAGCTCTTGTAACATTTCCCATAACAAGGGGGGGAGGTGAACAACTCTCCCCCGTTCTCAGAGAGGGCTGCTCTGTTCTGCTGTGAGTGAATCCTGCCCTGCAGTGCCTGCTGAGCACTCAGTGCTGCCTCAGTGACTGGGAGATGTTCTCTGTTGCAAAGGCTCCTCAGCATCTGCCACAGCCATGCCCACTGCAGCCCTGGCTCATCTCCTGTTTGTCCCACACGGGAAGCAAGCCCGGTGTCCTGGGTCACACTGTGAGATGTAACCAAGGGTGTGGATTCTATTATCACCTCCACAAGCTGCTAAAGCAGGTGGGGCTGTGCTCGTTATCCCCCACCATGACTCAGCCCTGATAGCTCCCTCCGGGGGCTATCTTTGCTTAGTGGGCTATGGAGGATCCCCCCATGACTCACAGAATTCCATCAGCCCAGTGTGAGATGCTCTGCCCAGGGGGAGGAGCCAAGTATTCCCACCTGAATATAATCTGGGGTTTGGAACAGCACAGCCTCACCTACTGCATTCCCAGAAGACAAGAGCTACCACTGGACCTTCAGGTGAAGACCAGACCCTCTTCTATGGGATCACTGCTTCAACAGGACCACTTCATCTGGACTGCTACCACCACCCTGACCAGCAGGGTGTCAGGCTGTATCCTGACTCCATCAGTGTTCTTGTACTGCATTTATTTTAATTTTCCTGTTAAATTATAATTCTGACTTGCAGTCTCCTGCTGGTTTGTTCTCAAATTAGTGCACCCAGACACGTTGTTGAACAGCCCAATAAACTGGGAGAGACGCAGGGACTTAAATTCACAGTGTATTT
Organism: Platysteira castanea; assembly: GCA_013397175.1. NCBI lineage: Eukaryota > Metazoa > Chordata > Aves > Passeriformes > Platysteira > Platysteira castanea. The sequence goes on from VYXC01012416.1 coordinate 66,720, forward strand.
ATCAACCATGAACAACAAGTCAATATTTTAATGAGTTAATTGGCACACATCTGTTGGCCAAGGCATGGGTAGGTGCCCTACCTGTGATAGCACAGAGGCACAGTTTGGGGGCTGAGGGGACTGGAAATACAGTCATAGGTCTGCTTTTGCACCTTTAAGCATGTGTTTGAGTACATTCTGTGACTAGCTGTCTGTATATTTGCTGCTTTGGGAGGTGTGTGTGAACCATCCATGCAGGTGTGCAGGAAGATTCACCTGCTCTGGCATGGGCCTGTATTTGATGTACAGTCAGGAATCTGTTTGTAGAGATTGTGCACCCAGTACCTGAGTTACACAATGGATAATCATCTCTGGATGTTAAAAACATCACAGTGAAGGCTCCCAGATCATGACATTGTTCTAAGTCCAGCAGCCACAGAAAGAGACACCTTCACACACAAGTTGTGAAGGGGAAAAGAATTGCCTTTTGTTTTTAATACCTCTGCCTTTCAACCAATTCACATTTCTACCCTGCCTGTGGGAGCTAAAGCTTTATTAAAGTACCAGTTTTCAGATTTTAACAGCATGAGCACTGGGCATACTAACTTGGATATCTACACACCTGTACCTACTCAACAAAATACGAAGTGTCTCTTGAGGCTTTTACTGCAGGTCAGAGTTTTAACCTGCACATCCAGGTTTGACAACGTCTCCTTTCCATTGGTCTCTGAAGACATGGCCTGCTGAGGTTAGAAAACTGCTCTGAAAACTAAGAGCAGCTTCACTAAGATTGACAGCTCTTTCTCGCAATCCCAGTATTTCTCAGTTGTTTTTAGAAGAGCCCGTGAGGGCTCAAGGCCAAGATAAACACAGCTCAAAACAGAGCCGTGACTCCAAGCACCCCTGATAAGTATCTGACCCGTTAAGATGTTGTCAGGCTTATTATAGAAGGTGCAGTGTTTGATCTCAGAGGGGCCAGATTAACACACCAGACGTGGAAACTTTCCTCTGACAGGCAGCTGTGGCAGGAGTGCTGACATCCCAGAGGCCTCACCCTGCAGTGGCCCACAGGGCCCAGCCACTTGCCAGCTCAAGCACTTCTCTGTGTGGACAGCTGTGACACAGTGTAAGGGTAGACCTGACTTTGTTCCCACTAAGGCCAGTGATAAAATCATCACTAATTCCACTGGCAGAAGAATTAGGCTGATTGCAGTCTGGTGCTGTGTCCCAGAGATGAGTTCAGTGCTGGAAATCTGATTACCCTGGCACAAACTTTCCCCAGTGTGAGACAGATGACTCATTTCTGTGAAGATGCAGGAGCAGGAACTGACAGCAACCACCAGCACAGCAGGTTAAGCTGGTACCCAAGTTCATTCACTCTTCTGATGGTGGAACCTTCTGAAGTGTAAATGACCTCCAGAAGGGCACCGTGAGACTTGTTCTGCAAAGGTGCCACGGGGTTTTAGCCAGGGACAAAATAATTTATAGCTCGGGCACCAATGGGTTAAAATTGGTTCACATTAAGCGGTTACAACACACTAAAACCACAGCCTGAGTTCAGCCAGTAGCTGTTTATATACTTGGTCCTTAAAAGAGTCCCTTAGAGAGTGTGTGTTTGATATATACAAGGTTGGAAGTTACACTTGTGCTGCAAAGTTGCTCTTTTTAGATAGGATACAGGTCAAAGTGTCCAGCAGAAGAGATTTACCAGTTTAAACTAACTTCTACATTTAAACCTCTGGGCTAGATAGTAAATTCAAGTATAAAAATAATACAAAGTGTCATTAAGAACCCCAGTCCAGAGTAACTCTGTGTTTTGTAGAGTAAGTCTGGGTTTTGCTTGGAATTGAAAACAGAATTTCACTATTCGTGTTCTCCCCTCAGACATTAGACTAATTCAGCTAATAAATACTAGACTGGTGGCAGTTCCTACGACAAACTGTAGAACTAGAAATGCTATTTCTAACAGTGGATGCATGAAAGACCAATAGAAATACCTGCCTGATAATTTTTTTAATTACATTTTTATTCAATCAGCTCTGTCCATAGCTTGCCCTTGCTGTGGTACCACACGCCAAGGGAAGTGTTATTAGTACTGAACTGCCTGAATATGATGGCATCTGACAAACTAAGTTATTCTTCCCAGATATTTACCAGCCTGTGGACTGATCTTGTATATCACTCCTGCCTTTTTGCAGCATGTCATCCATAAAAACCCTCTTTTGTTTCCTTTTGGTCCTATGAAGTTATTTCACTAATTAGTCAATTTGCAATGTTTCCAATCAATAAGGTCTCTTAGTTAATAAACTAAAAATTGTAAGTGTTTTTTCAAGAGGTTTTAGCCAGTTAAATGAAATTCCCATGGAGTTACACGTTGTCAGTTTTGTCTGTTTAAAAGAATTGTTTAAAGAAGTTTTCAAAAGTATTTCCAAGTTATTACCCATTGTTTAACCTTTGTAACCCTCTTCCCTTTTAAACCTTTTATTGTCTATTTAATTGTGTATGTATTTATGAGTATTTGTAATCATTTTAAGTGTTCTTACATTCGAAAGATTCTCTGAAGCCAGTCTCTTGGTAAGCCCCTCACAGCAGCGTCAGGACGATCTTTTGGCTGTCTGTCACCTTGCACCATGGCAACCGGTGCGTACTAGGGAGGATTGTTCCCGCCAAAAGTGTGAGGGAGGCCAACGCCCCCTAGCAGCAGCTTGTGATTGGCTCAGCAGCGTGACATCACCACCAAACCACCAATGGGCAGAGACTTTGCTCTGAGGGGACAGAGCCTATAAAAGGGGCTGCAGAGCCCTCAGAGATCTTTTTCACTTTCTTTTTACCATCCTCTCCTGGTGGGCAGCTCGGTGGAGGACCCACTATAGCCGACCTCGGTCTCAACCTTCTAGCAGAGGCTCCTTAATTCCCCTGAGTGCAGACTAGCTCCACTCGAAGGCTATAGTGAGACCTCCTGCATTGGAACATTGAAAGCTGGTTCGGCTTTTGGGACTTTGATCTCCGAGCCTGGGTTTTACTCTTTTCTTTTAATTTAATCCCTCATCCCTTTACCCTATCTGTCCTTGTAACCTTTCTCTAATAAAATCCCATTTTTAGTTGAAGCTTCCCCGAGTTGTGTCCTTTTTTTTTACCACAAGCATAAGATCCAGTAAGGATTATTTAGAAGCAGTTTAGTCTGGCCTCTAAACCTGAACATCTTCTCTTCTGAAGATTTAAGGTAATGGGGTTTGTGAAAATGACTTAATGACCCTTTTGGGCCTTGCTTTCATTGTTATAACTGTGGTTTTTTCCCTGTGTGTAGGGCAAAGAACACAAGACCTTCTGAGGAGAAAAAAACCAAACCCAACAATAAAAAAACACCAACAAACAAACAAAACCAACAAAACCCCCTAAAAACCAACAAAAAAACCCCAACCAACCAAACAAAGAGTGGAGAAAAGGCACTTTAGACTTCCTGTAAAATATACTAACCAGGGTCACCACCATGCCCTCACTCAGGGTGTGTTTTAAGCTCACCTCCCCTAGAACTAACCTTTAATATTTTCTACCTCCTATTCAGCTCGCATTTCATTACTTACAGCAAAGCCCACAAATGCATGAGTGTGAAAGCAAAGCCCTAGAGGTTTTGTAACCTGTCCTGTGTTTTAAAAGGGATATTTGCCATATTTAGTGCCTCATGAGGAATATCTGAGAAATAAACTCTAAAACAGCTTTATTGCTATGTTCTTTTCACTGTGGTTTCCTGCCTGAGGATCTACACAAACAAGAAGTAAATGACAGCAGCCTGCTGCCAAAAAGAGCAGGCAGAGCTCTGCTCAAACTTTCCCTACCCATTCTTCTGCAATTAATTGTGTGCTGAAACATCTCCCTGCTCCTTCTCTCACAGCACCATTTTCACTGATCATCTGTGACACAGGAATCTGCTCCTCACACAGGACATTGTGGCACTGATGCTCTGCCAAGACAGAGCAGGACAAAAGCCCCCCATTCCTCACAATTTACTGTACTGGTGTTTCTGCTTGAGCAGGGTGAATCAAACACCAGAACTGAATAGATCTTTACGGTGTGGAGCTAAGGACTGGATGAAGCTCAGGCTGGAACTCTGCATTTAACAACAGTCTTTACAAAATGCCTGTGAATCACCAGGAGCCTGCTGCAATTAAACCCAGCCATTATCCCTCTCCCTGGAGCTGAAACAGCATGAAAATAAAATGAACAAAACAAAACAACCATCCTTCAGTGTGTTGTAATCCAGTTTGCAGGTAACTCCACTTCTCTATGAAAACCAGACTGTTCCCTCTTTTCCTGCCTGGAAAAGCTCAGCACAATGGGATATAAAGCTACAAAAGGAAAAAGGAAGATACAATTTTTTTTTTTATTATTGTTACTAAAATTAAATTATCTCTTTCCTAAAATATAGCCTTAAGCTCCTGGAAATTAGTGTTTAGCTCTTCCTCTACTTTAATCAAGCAATTGGGCTGTAATTGAAGCAGCAAGTGATGCTACAGAGTAAGTAAACAAATGGGTCATTGCACTTGTAAAAATAACCTGAATTATTTCTGCAGACATCTCCACGAGTAGATGGGGCCGTGAGTACCTGGCCTGAGGCTCCTTGGGCAACCTCTGCCCCACTGGTGGGAATCCTGCTGGGCGAGCGATTTGAGCTGAGCTCTGGGGATCCATTTTCCTTCGGGTTTAAGTGGCAGCAACAGAAGTCATTAAAGCACAGTGTCTATTCTGTCCTGGGACCACATGAGTCACTAATAAAGGCAGTGAAAAAAAGAGATTACCTTTTAGTAATTGTGTAATGCAGTACATCCTTATTGGTTTACCTCTGTGTACACCAGCCTTGCCTTGCTGCTGACGCCAGTGAAAGAGTAAAACCCAGGATTTTCGGTGTCACCACTGAGAGTGCTAACGCTCCCGAGCAGCCAGCCAGGTAGCTGATAACATCCTGTCAGTGAGCTCAGCTGGAACAGGATGTCTTTAGTCCCTGCATGTCACCTTCAAGGAAATTTTAATTCTGACAAAAGTGGCACGAGTTAAAACAGAATATTCAGACCCAGGTACCCAGCAAGTTCTCACTCAATAACTTAATAAGTACAGGCTGGCAGCTATCAAGTATCAATTTTAGTACAAACTGTTCAAAACACAAGGTGTTAATTCAGAAGTGAGCTTTCAAATGGTTTGTTTAAATCTGAAAAGTTAAAATAGTGTTTTCTCCAGTTGGCAGATTACAAAAGTATGGGGTTTGGTGTTGCCAACTGAAAAGACATTTTGTCCTTAACATGTAACACAGCCTATTGAATCCCAGCAGATTCCAGGAAATAATCCACAGCAAAACGAGGATATGGCAACATTACACCCGAGGGACATGGTTTTAATCATGGAAACCCGTTTTTATCCAGTGGTTCTGCTGCCTCAGGAGCCAGTACTTTCAATTACCTTAAAAATGAGGGTTACCTGTGTTCCACAGGTTTCTCCGGACTTTAATCTCTCTGTTCAGATGCCACTCCTGGCTGCCTTCCTCCCTTGGGTCTCTCTCTCACAGGATGAGCAGAACTGAGGAGCAGGAAAGCACCAGCCCTCAGTTCCACTCCTCACAAGGACTGGGGACAACCCTGCTGGAGCTCTCCATCAGACTCTGTTCTCATGCACTGCAAGCCTGGAAACATGGAATCTGAAGGGGCCAGTGGGAGATGTGTGGCCAGAGCCTGAAAGCTTGGAAACAAAGGGAAAAAACTGAAGTGCTTTAGAAAAAAAATACCCCAGCACACTTATAAATAACATACCAGTGGTCCACAAAATGCTGGGTTTCAATCAGGCAAACTCCTGAATGCAGTTTAGATGGTTAGATCTCAAAGTCTGAGGAAGAAATCCATAGCACTCTCCTAAACTAAATTAAATTGGTCTTGCTCTCCAGAGTGCTTAATTACTCTGATTTCAGTGAGCTTGGCTCAGATTTCTGAGGCTCAGAATTTGAAGGGTAAATTCTTAACTTCCTGAGAAAGAGACATTTTTCTCTCTCTGGCCAACACATCAGTCACATTTCTGTAAAAAAAGTTCCAAAGGGAAAAGCGTTCAGATCATCCTGCCACTGAAAGCTCCAGAGAGGAATTCCTGTCTCTGGATGACAGGTGGAGAGTGGCAAGCAGCAAAGAAGGACGAGCTGAGGTCTCTCAGTGCCTGGAACAGAGATCCCCAGCACCACACTGCCTGTCCTCCCGAATTCTCTTACCCACCACTGTTATCTTGCAAGATTGCAGAGATTATTTTAAAAGGGGGCACACAGAAACACAAGTACTCATGTAACTGCTATTAGAGCTGGGGATAAGTTTCCTGCCCATGGCAGAGGCGTTGGTATTAGATAATCTTTAAGGTCCCTTCCAACCCAAACCCTTCTGTTATTCTGTGTTTCTGTGTAACTGCTGTTAAAACTGTGGCTAAACTAAAGGGGAAAGTAAACAACAATTGTTTTCCACTTTTTCATAAATCCCACAAAGGCAGAGGTGATCACAGGTAACCCCAAACACAGTCCCTCAGCAGAAACCCAAGTGCAGCACAAGGTGCTGCTTCAGAGCCTGCAGGAGTTTATATGAGCTGTGTTCACAGAGCAGCTCTTAAAGAGTGAAAATTATTATATTACCAAAACCTCATTTAACATCTCTGAGACAAATGCTGGCTTGCTTTCAGTGTTTGCTAAGCCAACGTGGTTCTGCTCTGTCCCTATGATTTTACTGTGGTTCGTGCACTGCCTTGATGCAAACCAGGCATGTCTGAAAGTAAATCACCACATCCAAGACAGCTGGAAATGTAAGTGTCCATCAAATTATTGTGGTATTCAGAGAAATTGTCCTTACTGCTTCTGATCTGGATCCTCCATTTGTAGCCAGTTTTTTCTAAGGTGGGAGATACTCATCCAGCTGTCTTACTGTTTTTTGTTCTGCTTCAGAATAACATTTATCTGGGAAGGACACAGACTGGGTAGAGGGAATTGAGGTGTTTAACTTAATTTGAAGGGTTTAATGCTTAATTGTGATATCTGAAAAAAAACACTAAAAAATTGAATTATTAAAAGCATAAACAACATCCAGAATTGAAGCAAAAGAGCCCATGGAAAAAGTAGGACCCTAACCTTGGCTCTTCTCTGTAACTGTATCCTGCTCAGTTTTCCCCTTTGGGAACTGAGGATAGCCCTACCTACTACACACACTTGGGTTCTTTCCTCTGGAATGAGAAAAACATCTTTATATACCAGTCTTTTGAATTCTTGGACCTATTGTGGTGAAAATGCTTCTTCCTGTTAATGATTTTGTCATGTCTTAATTATCACAGAGGCCACGTGCCAAACCCTCCACAGGCTCCATTTACTGTTTACAGCACAGCTTCACAGGATGCACTTGGAGCTGTGCCCTGGCCAAAGGCAGGGAAAAGAAGATTCCCCCTGCAGTGAAACCTTCAGCTGTGACATGTGGATGTCTTCAGCAGTGATGCTAAAAATGTAACGTGGTCCTTAAACACCAGCCCAGTGCATGGGAGAGCTGGAGCAGAAGTTACTCTGGCTCTGTGCACGACAACGTGGGCTACAGACAGGTTTCTCCATACCAGCAACAGCACTGCTGCACCTTCATTAACATTTCTAGTCAAAGCTATGCATCTATTCCATAAACTCTTGGAAAGTTTCAGCTTTGTATCAAGAGGCGGAGAAAAAATTTATGCAGAATGTGTTGGATTTGGCAGTAAAGGCTGTTCTGGCAAGAACTGTAATGTGAGGGTTTTATTCACAGCTGTAGCTGGGATCACTGATGTATTATTTACTCTTTCTTAGACCCTTATTTACACACCTTGCTGTCCAATGATTATAATAGCCAAAATCAATAAGGCAAGCTATTGGAGAAACTATTTTGTTCAGAAGGACCTGTGGACTTTGTTTCCTTAATGATGCTGGAGAGGTTGTCAAACCCACACAAGAGACTGAGCTGTTTCCAGGAGCACCTGGATGCTGCTGTTTGAGGAAAGAGGATGAAAAAGATGTTGATGCTCTGAAAACATTTATCACATCTGTGGTCAGCCTTAAAGCCCACAGGTTTTTTGGTAGCATAGCATATTTCCTTCTTCATATTTCAGGGTTTTTTTTACAGAACCTCGAGTGGACACTGCAATGGTTGAAAGAGCAGCCAGGGAAAGAGTGAAAAGGTTGCTCATGTGGTAAAAGCACGAATCTGGAATTCCAATTAGAACTGAGGCAGTATCTAAGTTGGAGATGCTTTGGCACCCTGCCAGCAAGCACACTGGCACTAATGAGCTAATGCTTGATTTCCTTCAAAGCACAATCTACAACTCAAATTCTTTTCTATTTGCCTTGGTGATGTGTGCTCAAGAGCAGAGATTCTGTTCAGAGTAGATAAATCACTGGTTAATAGGAACTGAATACAAGGGAATACCATACAAAGGAACTTTGAAAAAATCCAGATTTTTATTTTCTGCCAATCCAGCAGTACACCTGTTCACATAACTTACCACATCTGTATCCTGTCTCAGACTTAAAGTTTGTTAGCATTGATGTTTCTTTTCCTGGAGTGCTTTGTACAGGTTCTTCCTTTTCAAGCTCCTTAATTCAACTTCCTCCCATCTAAGACACTGATTTGCATTTTCCCACCATTTCAAATATTCTGGACATCTGAATTCCAGGTAAAAGAATTGGGCATCCCCCTAACCCAGCACAGCTCTCTGCTGTGGTGGAGCTGTTGTATCCCTTTGCAGTCATTCTCCAGTGCAAAAAATTTCAAGAATTGTAAAGGCTATATCATATGCAGACAATCAAATCACAAGATTGTTTTAGAGGATGTGTTACACACAATCATCCAGCTTCCAACACCACAATATACAGACTGTGAAATTATTTCAAAAGTTGGGACATTTCAGAAAATCAAACTGAAGAATAATGGCCAAGAACATTATGAGAGAGTGCACCTGGGAAACTCCTATGATTCTCTTAGTTTTGAAGGCAACATGAAGATAGAGGTTTCTGGCCTCAAATTTCTGTCCTTAGATGAGATTATCAAAACTGATAGTTTGTTCTTGCCTAATATGAGATAATTTTTCCATAAGATTCTTCTTTGTGGGTCATTTCTTCCTGGAAAGGCAGGCTACCAGCACACTCAGATCAGTGGAGAGCATTCTGCAGCACTGTGGGTACTGCAAGGATTACCAGAAACCTTTGGTGTGGTTGTTTATCCCTGAAAAAATCTACTCCTGATTACAGTGGAGAAAACATACTGTAACCTGTTACAGCAGTGTGACAAAAAGGATTTTCTTTCCCACAAAACAATTATTCTTCTGTGGCCCTTTCCTTTGTTTTAAAATTAAGTTTGCTCTTTCATAACCAAATTGAGAAAGAGTCCCTTGATGCCACACCATTGTGGCACGAGAACCAGTAGGAATGCACACAAGGAAGAGCTAAACAGGCCTCGAGAGCAATTCTCCCTGATCCCAAAGTGCCTTCCTGGCAGCCTGGTTGGGGCTGCTGCACCTTGGAAATGCCTCGGTTCTCCATGAGTCAACTTAACCCAGCTGCCACTGAGCGTCACGAGCATCCAAACTCCAGTGCCACTCGCCAAGCAAGGTGAGCAGTGCCAGGCTGTGTGTGGGGACTGCTCCTCCAGCCATCCCCTGCTCTGGGAGCTCTGCGCTGATCCACACCGCTCTGGCACCAACCAGTTTACCTTAAAAAACCCTCCAAGTGAGTTGGACAGGAATGCTTTTTTTCAGCCTCTGAATCACATCTAGCTGTGACAGCAGATGGGGGATCTGCTCGTGCCGTTGTGAATGAAAGAACCATCTGTGAGAACAAGTGCTGCGATTTAAAATTTGTCTGTGTCACACCAGGCTGCTGTGAGCTGCCTGAGGTGGGTGGAGGCTGGCACTCAAACCACCCCCAGCCAGCCACAACTGCTGGCTGCTAAATCTCTGACAGGATGGGTTGAAGAGGGTAAGGTCAACAGGATGACTGTGACCACATTTCTTTATAGACAATTGCAGCGAGAATCAAATGGGACAGTTTATTCCTGAATATAAATAGTATCAAGCACTCCAAAAGCCCAGTCCTGAACAGTTTCAAAGTCAGGACTGGAAGGAGCTGAGCCCTGCATTCCCAGCAAGTCTCCAAGAGTGCACTCACAACTTTGGGTGCTGGGAGCAGGATTAGGCACACTGGCCTAACGGATTTTGAGTTGTTACTTTTGCTAATCCAAAACTTTCTTTGCTTGAAAGATTAATCCCAGTCTGAGATTCAAAGGTAAGCAGTACACTACTCCTTCCATCACCTGTTCATGCTGGCAAATAAGAATTCATGGCTAGGTTTGGATCCTTTTTTTGTCCATTAGCTTTGGAAGAGATTTCCTAGACATGTAAATTGTATTTGTAGTTTGAGAAATACTAACATGGATTACAGACACTGCTTGAATCACATGGAATCCACGGACTCACACAGCAGAGATTTCTCTTGTCTTCCTCTGATCATCATTTCTCTGCCCTTATTTCTACTTTCTGATTTAATAAAGTCAAGAGGGGGTGTGGGAGGCTAACATTATGCATATTTCTTCAAATGAAGTTGAATCAATGCAACACTAAAAGTCATTATTTTGCTTCTGCTTCAAAATCTGTTTCCAGACATCACATGACATCACCTGAGACATGAGTCATATGGACATTGTAAGAGTTCTTTTTAGCAGTGTTGGAATGACACAGCAGTGCTGCATTTTCAGCTTCTAAATCTATGCTTCCAAAATATCAGACATTAAAAACTGTAGATCATATGTGTGCAAGTAAGGATTTATTCTTGCAGGCTTGGTATTCTGTAAAAGACTACTGCAGTATTTTTCCTGCAGTTTTAAGTTATTAAAGAACAGTTGAACTTCAGCTGAACGTCTTGCTCTGAAAAGTCCCCACCAAAAGAGTCTCTAGGAAATGCACTGATGGAGTGCAGGTCCAGTACAGTTCTTGGGATTCTCATGGCCACAGTGGATGGCAAGGGTGGAAAAAGCTCATGTTGTTCCCTTCCCTAGTGAGTGGTCACATTAGGATCTCACCACAGCTGCAGTTGTGAAGTCCCACACAAAAACTACCTTGAGCAGGTCTGCTCTTTGTACCCTTCAGAGAAGAGTGGGTAAGTTAAACATTTGTCTGTGCCACCCATAATGCATGTCCAGGGGTGGGCCAGGCTGTTCACAGGACACTTTGTTAATCTGGAAAATTATATTCCCTAATCTTCCCTGATTAACCTGCCCCTGCAAGGATGTAGGGCACCACCAGGTTGATGATCAGTGTGTTTTGACTTTGAAATCTATACATCCATGAAACAGGAGTGCTCTTCATAGTGAACACTTCACTGGTCTGTATGGTTTGCCCACTCATCCCGAGCTTCCCAGTGTCCAGGCTCCAAACCAAAAGAAACTGGTTTCCCACTTCATTCCTAACGAGCTGAGGAGTATTTAGATATATGCTTATATATTTATAAAAAGCCCAAACAAACCAAACCCAAACCCAAACCCCAGAGATGTACAACAGAGAATTGCATGTTACAGCTCCACCTCCCTGGCAGCCTCATGTGGAGGTTGCTCTGTGCATTCTCACTGATGTTATTTTTGCTGCCTTGCTTTGAGCTGTTCTCCGTGCCACAGTGCAGTTCCAGGAGCAGCAGTTTTGTTAATCTGACAGCGTGCCACGGAAGCTCTGTCACCTTGTCCTGTGTCTGGGAAAACACAATAAGGACGCTCTCACACCTGCCAGGTTCAGCAGAACGGAGGGGAAAGACCCACTTTATTTACATATGTCACATTCTTATACAAATCCCAACTCCACAAGGGATTGGAGGACATGTCACTTCCTTCTCAATCCCACTGGAGAAAAAAGATGCTCATCAAAGTTTTCTTATCACAAAAGGAATGAAAAACAGAAAATACCGTTAAGTAAACATTGGCCATTATTTACATGAAACTGTGTGAGAAAGAATTCTGACTCCAAGGTTAAAACAGAAGGCTTAGCAAAAACCAGGGCAACATTGTCCCAACAACAGAACTCCTGTGTCTCTATGCTGCTGCTGAGCAGTTGCCTCTGAACTTGCTAAATTACCTGCAACTTCAGCAGGATCTGGACAGCAAATTATTTTCTTGTCCTTGTTTCTGTCTTGCCACCTGTAATGCAGGAAATAACTGATGGGAACAAATCTTGTCCAAGGCTTTCTTTTCTCTTGCACCTCCATCTGGATTAAGTGTGTTCAATGTCCCAGCACTACACCATTCTAATTATCGGCTCAGATACTTTATTTTAATTGAAAAACACACTTTAATAATGAAAACTCTTTATGGAATTTATCTGCTTAATAATTCCATTAGCAAACTTTTTGCCTGTGCTGTAGACCCAAGTACATACAGCAATAACTGGGTGGAAAAACAGCTCAGGTGTACTAAGGAGAAACTGGGGGCACAATGCCAAGGGTTTCCAGGGGTGGTATCACCTGCAGACAGGGACTGCAGAAGACAAATGAGTTACTAAACAAGCAGGGAAGGAGAAGTTTGTCTCCTGTAGCTGGGTAGATTGACACATGAACAAGAGATGAAATCACAAAACTAAGATATATACGCTGTTAAAAACAATTCTACATAAATAGTAAATCTTGTTTGACAGACTAAGTGAAATTTATTTAAGGGCAAATGCAGAGGACACAGGAGGCTGAACAAGGCAGGAAATAACAAAATCCTCATTCAGGAAAAGACATCTCCTGTCTTGCAGCCTAGGGGACTATCAAGTGGAGGTAGCAACAGGACAACACAGAGAAAATAACACTAAACTATGAAAAAGGAGTAATGGCAGGAGTATGGAATGGGCCCTCATCTGAACCTGCACCATGGCACTTTTCAGCAGCTGTATCACAGGAGTCTAAGGAAAACAGCCTTCAGTTTATCCTGCACGCTGACCTTTGCCTCTGGCCTTGAAAGGGCTAAGTTATTGTATCTGCTATTGAAGAAGTCATGGCATCTTAAAATAGAATTAAGAACAGATTGCCAACGTGTTTTTTTTCGCTGCTGTTGTCAGTGACCTACAAGATCCATTTATAAATATTGCTCACTAGTTTCTCCAGGCCCTTACTCACCAGAGTGGAAAGGCCAAGGACTGTTACTGCTGCAGCACAGATGAAGAAAATTATTTCCACCCAGAGAAAAGGGCAGTGACCTGCTTTGCTCTTACATAGCCAGCTGGCATCTGTGCAGAGCTTCCTTGATTGTCCTTGATTAAGACCTCATATCTGCTTCTATGAAAGGTAGGATTAAAATGCAAAATTAGGAAGGGCTGCTGGAGAAGTTCATTTCAGTTTGAAGCTGGAGCACGGGCCACAACAACCAGATTGAGTATTATCCATCTAAAATGTTATTTCCTACATTATTGCTATGTCGTCCTTTCCGTATTTCCAGGATATTGATGATCAGTGTTTGGTGTTCCCACTCGTGGAACAGTTTGCAGGAATGTACCAGCTCCTTGGTGACCCTCAGCATCTCCAAGGGCTCAAATCCAAAGGAAGCTCTCCTGTGACACCTCTGGGACTGACACCATCTGCTTACTCAGGAGATGTAGAGTTCCTCTTGAAATGAGGCCGTATTTTCCTCTTCAAATGAGGTGTTCTGGCCCTGTTTGTAACTGCAGGAAGCCAGGACTGATCTCTTCCGGGTCATGCTGAGCTCCCACCTCAGGCTGGGCACTTCACTCAGTGAGTGTGAAAAGTGCCAGAAACAAAGCTCCCCTTCAGCTCCTGTGCCTGTGCTTGCCCCACACTGAGCCGTGCAGGATAGAAACAGTGGCTTCTCTCAAGTGCCCCAGCTTTCCATGCCTCCCTGAAAAATCAGCCCAGCAATACCAACCAGCCAGGACCACAGGAAGGAACTCAGCATGACCATGGAGTCAGCCAGCCCTAGGGCAGCACAGGCTGGTGGAGCTTGAGGGAGAATTGAATCTTCCTTCTTTGGTTTGCAGCTCCCAGCTGCAGCAGGTACCTGCCTGTGAGATGTGCCTTCAGGGGCACCTCCTTTTATCAGCTGACAAACCTGGACACGACAAAGTTCTATCCTGGGCCTGGCACTGCTGCAGAGTGACCTGGCAGCCCTGGTTGTGGCTATCCGTGGATAAGGACACTAAAGTGAATGCAAAACATGGACAAAACCCACAGTAATTCCTCAGAGCCTGATCTGCAGTAAGGACACATTAGCTGCAGGGACCACATTTGTCATGAAATTCCATTATTCCATGAGTTTTTTTTTTGCTGTAGGGTCCTGATCCCAGTTTCTGCATGAGCTGGGAACAGATGAGGCTGCACGATGGTCTGATACACAATTTGCCAGTTTAATGAGCTTGGGATTTTTAATAGCTAATGTACTGCAGTGTGTTTTGGCTGAGTTCCTAAGATGTTTCAAAGCCCAATTATATCTTACAAGGTCAGTAGGCACTTATTCTTAAGGGCCCATGATTCAATATGTGTTTGCATTCTGTGCTCCCTTTAATGTTTTAATGTTTGTTATAAAAATTGCCACAGTGATTCATTTGCATGTATTTCTCCTTTGTTTGGAAGGGAATCGTTTAGAGTGGCTATTTTAAGGGTTGTTAAGTGGAACAATCTAAGTGTGAACACTCTGAGAAGATAAATGGAAACATTTAATATTTATGCTCTGCTATTCTACTGTGTCTCAGTCACGTAAAACCAGATCACTATCCTACAGCTCTTGGTTTAAAAAGACAGCACTGAAAGTAATAAAAGGCAGCAATAATTGACTTGTTAAAACAAGTGGTGATAAACAATTCAGAGGCACAAATCTATCACACTCGCAATGCTGAAAGTGCACTGAAACCATGCTGAAATAAAGAAACACAAAAGAAAAGACTCCTCTATCCTCAGGCAATGATTTTACAGTGAGCCTGCTTCAGCCATAGCTGCATCCAACAGGATTTTGGGGTGCATCAGCCTCTTGCTCCTGCTCCCAGTGCATCCTGAAGGTGCAGTTCCTATCTCCGGGCAGCAATGTTAGTTTACAGAGTTTCCTCAGTTTTATACTTACACAACTGCTTGGGAGTTTACCGTACAAATCTAATAACTGGTTCTTGTGTTAGCAAAAAAGGACTTTGAAATCCAGCACAAAATCTCCTTGAATGGGCTTTGCTGCAGAAACCAGACTGTTCCAAACACGGCCTCGCAGTGCTGCAGGCAAGATACGGATCCCAGTTCTGTGAGCAATTAAATTCTGGATGTGAATACGCTTATTTTACCAAACCAGAGCTGTACTGCATCCAGGACCAGCCGACAGGTACCAGTGCTCATGGAGCCCACGGGCAGTGCCACAAGGACCCTGCACAGCCACCCTGAGTGACAGCCACAGCTTCACCTCAAAGCCATCCCCCCGGGAGACTTCTTCCAGCCTTGAGCTGTGAGATGAACACGCCAGTTAAACTTGTCTTAGTGTCAGCCAGTGTAAATTTACACACTGCCCATACACAGAACGAGTCCCTTCTTCAATCTTAGTTCTCAGTCCTCAAATTTCAAATTCCAGGATCCACTGTGCTACACAGTCAAAGGGATTCCTTGTGATGAGCATTTTGGATGCAGCTCCCACAGACAGACTGATTAGTGCATTTGTAAAATCTATAATAAGAGTTCGACTTCTGGCATGACTTGGTCTCTGATTGAATTCTGAAAGACTATTTTTGTCCTTCAAATTGAAATTAACAGATCTATTTATCATTTCCCTGTAGGTTTCCAGGAGTGTAGCAGAGCTATTTTTTCCTGCTGCGAAACATTTGACAAACATTTTTGACTGACAATAAGTTTTATAGGTGCAGACATCTGCAGGCAATACATGAACTAAAATTCACCATTTAATTGTTTCAAGCCATTCACCCACTTCTAACAACGTCTAGTAGTATCCCATATTAGGGTTAAACCTTCATTCTCAGAACTGAAACTTGGCTGCTAAATATAAACTTGAGCCTAATCCAAGATCTTGCTTCAAAAATGTTGTTTTATACAGCTGACTGTGCTAAGTGGGGATGGAAAGCTGTTATGCTGAAGAAGTTCCTTACTATTTTAAAGCAACTTTACCAGCAATTCCTTTGCTGTATCTCTCCCTGCCACATTGCTGGTCACAGCTAAAAATACATGGAATATTTTTTCCACTCTCCCTGGGGCAGTAGGTGAGGGTGGTGAAATGGCCAGGGGTTCTCAGAGCTGACATCCTGTGTGCCCAGCCACACATTTGGCCAGGAATGGGGCTGGGTGGAGGAACATGAGCAAAAATAACCCATGAAGATGAAGCTGAAGATAAACTCCTAACTTGTGAATAAAGGTCTGTTAGAGCACTGAGAGGACTCTGCTCTCCTCAAAAGGAGGGGACACCCCGCAGGACCTGGTGTGACACTCAGGCACATGGCAGCTGCTTCCTCCTTCTCCTCCATTCCTCCTCCTCCTTGCACTAGGGTGCAACTTGACTCAGCCTTTATCTGTCCTTTAGAGTTTGATCCATCCATGGCTGTGGAGAGAAACAAATTCTTTTCGGTTGGGACAGACCTTTGAGGTAGAGTTTCACTGTGGAGTCCACGCTGAACCAGGTCCCTGTGCTCTGATCTTCACTTTGCTTGGCTGTGCTGCTCATGGATTGCCAAAGTGCAAAGAAAACAAAGGTGAATTTAGCTCCCAGCTGGGGATTTCCTGCTCTGCGAATATTCAGAAACATTCGCACATATTTTCTTCTACCCTATTCCAAAACTGGCAAAAGAGGTATAAATAACTATCCTGCTGCATGTTAATAATGACCAAAAAGAGCTAAAAGTTTGGGTGAATATTAAAAATTATTATTATTGAGACTTTCTCAAGTGGGACTTCCTTCTGTGAAGAGCTACATCTCCACCTCAGTCTTATCACAGAACTGGAATTCAATCTCCAGGTCTTCCGACAGAATGTGCTTCCACATGGAATCACAGAGTGGTTTGGGTGGAAGAGCCCTTACAGCCCATCCCATCCCACCCCCTGCCGTGGGCAGGGACACCTCCCACTGCCCCAGGCTGCTCCCAGCCCCAGTGTCCAGCCTGGCCTTGGGCACTGCCAGGGATCCAGGGGCAGCCACAGCTGCTCTGGGCACCCTGGGCCAGGGCCTGCCCACCCTCCCAGGGAAGGATTTCTTTCTTAAATCTATTACAGATCTACTCTCTTTCAGTTTAAAGCCATTCCCTCTTGTCCCCAGTCCCTCTCCAGCTCTCCTGGAGCCCTTTTAGACCCTCGAAGGGTCTCTGAGCTCTCCCTGGAACCTTCCCTTCTTCAGGGGAACATTCCCAGCTCTCTCAGCCTGGCTCCAGAGCAGAGGGACTCCAGCCCTTGGAGCATCTCCATGGCCTCCTCTGGACTCTCTCCAGCAGCTCCAGGTCCTTTTGTTGGGGTCCCAGAGCCAAATGCAATGAGCCAATTTGATCATGTGCTCTTCCTATTTAGTGTATTTACTCAACATAGAATCAAAGGGGACATTAGTGTGGTCTCCATGGCAGCCTAATTAGGCAGAATTTGTTCCCCTTTTTCCCACATAAGGTGGGAAAATACTAGAAAATAGCCCTGTGCCCTGAGGAGAAAAGCAGCACTGCTGTGTGAGGTGTGCAATGGAACACCAGGATCCCACTGTCCGTGGGTAATTCCCTGTGTTTGCTCACAGTGTGACAGACTGTGCTCCTAAACAGCCATTCCTGCTGAAAAAGTTTTCATCCCAGTCTCTTCAAACAGGAATGTCTCCTTCCTACCCCTGCTTCCTGCCCCTAGTTATCAACTACCAACTACCAACTGAAGCTGGGAAAATATTCTTTTATCTCCAGAGTCCAGTCCAAGTGGGAAATGAGGATATTTGCTTTAATGAAGAACTACATTGGAGAGCTACAGATTTGTCTGGGAAGCTTTTTAGAAACTTTGTGAATTTATGGACCTCAAAGGAAATCAACAGAACTGGTGATTAGAGCTTATGAGATTTATTGGTTTATAAAGTGTATAAATCCAATAATGGTTACACAATATTGCAATTAAATGACCCATTGGTTTTATCTGATAAGCAAAGTGAGCTGTAAGCTAAATTGTTCCCTAAATATCTCCCTGGTTACTCCCAAACTGTACCCATGGAATGCCAGACAGTGGATAAGCATCCTAAGAAATTAAAGCAGTAGCATCAGCACTTGTTTCGTACCCCATCCTTCAGCAATGAAATTCAGAAAGAAGCACTGCTGTTCTGCATTGTTCTCCAGAGCTCTAAAGCATCAGCAAGAAAACCACTAAAGGCATGAACATGTGAATTTACTTGGCTCATGTGCTGGTCCAAAGGTTTATGTGGCCAAGGAATCTCTTGTGTAACTGAACCCTCTGTTGGTGCCAGACAGGTTTGCTCCTGCTTTGTGTGCCAAGACTCCTCCTGTCCCCTGGAACAACACAAACACATTTTATGTGTGTCCTGACTGCAGAGAAAAGCCGGCCAGGTTAAACTTAAACTGTCCCCTTTGCAGGGATGGTTTGGGGTAGCCATGGTGCAGGTCAGCTGAGGGATGGTGACTGCTACAAACCAAATCTGTCACTTCACAACTGTTTAACTGTATCTGCACACCCGAGTGAGGAGAAAGGAGGAATTCTCCTCCAAACTCACAGAAGTGCTTTTAACAAAATGTCACTTTGGTGGTATTCACATGACAGCTGCCAAAGATCCCTGGGTCCAAGGAAAACTTGTGTTTTGGTGGGAAAAGTAAGCACACCTCTTTCTGAAACAGCTCTGGCACGTACCTCTACACAAGCTCCGATGTATGGAAGGTTGATTTTTCAGCTACACGTACAGGAACCCAGCTTTTCAAAGGGGAGAGGGTCCTGAGCCATCAAAACCACCCCTGTTCCTTGAGGATAGCAACCAGAGAGTCTCACACAGTTGCTGTCGTGAAGAGAAGAGCAGAACTGGTTTCTGTGCCAGTCTTCCTGTTCCCTTCCACTCTAAACAACACAGAGTGTGACTCTGGGGGTGTCCTGTGAAGGGCCAGGAGCTGCACTTGATGATCCCTGTGGGTCCTGTCCAACCCAGCTGATCCCGTGGTTCTGTGAATTGTTTTGTTTCCTGGTTTTCTGTACCTGTCAGTCCCTTCCTCTTCTATCCACTAAAAGTATACTGGCACCTACAACTTTTTAATCAGATAAGAACATTCTGCCTCATAGTCCGAGGTAGGAAATACATTGAATGCCTATTCAGAGTGAAGCTGTTTCTGTGCCAGAAACCAGCAACCACACGTTCACAAAGAACGAGGGACTTCACAGGGAGAACCCCCTGGAGCCAAGCAGCAGGAATTCAAACACCCACTGTGTCCCTGGTAGCAGCTAAGCATCTTCTCATTATCTAACCCTAAAGCTGAACATGATCAACAGGTTTCTGTAGAAATTTCCCTAAATTCTCAGCAGAGGAGTTAGTTTTGCTGCCTGAAGGGAATGACTTCCAACAAATGCAGCCTGTGCTTGCAGAGGCACTTTGGGCCAGCAGAACCAAAGTTCAGCTCCTTTGCACTGGGTTCACATTTGAACGATGCTCCTTGGAAACTGAAGTACAGCCAGGCCAGCTGAGATTGCTTTTGAGAATGAAGACTTCTCATTTATAATTCATGGAAAATAAATACCCACCCTGAGTGGTTTAGGAGAGCGTTTTTGTACCTTTGTGGCAAGGAAGGGAACCTCGTATGAGGGAATTTCCCTTGGCTTGTAATAAGTGGGGAAAACTTTCTCATAACTGAGGCTGATTTCAGAGTCGTGAACTTGTAAAATAGTTAAATCCACTACCTGTATGTCTTCACCTATTTTTTAGTAAATCTGAACTGGAAATACAACTGAAATGCAGCAGCTGATAGGGCAGGGAGACAGTGGAAGTGCACCAGGGACGTGCAGTACAGCACTTTCTGTTTAGGCTTGGTACTGAACCCTGCACAGAAATCACACTGAAAACCAAAAACATATAAAGTGAAAAGAAGACTTTTCAGTCACTTTTGGAACCAAAATTCCCATCTAGAAAAAAAAAAAAAGATTATTGGGATCAGGTAGAAATATTGTGGAAGTTAATTTTATGAACTTGTGGAAGCTTGAGGGGCTGCTCTGTCCCAAGAGGTTTCCAGGTAAAAAATGCTAAAATAAGCTACTAGGTAAGAACTCTTTTAACTTAATCTGATGAGCTTTTCTGCGGTTGGGAGGAACTAGCACCTTGAATGAAAAGATTCTACAAAGCAGACAGAAGTTTGAAGGTAAGACTTTGATGAAATGTTCATCTCACTTACTGAGAAAAGGACCAAGTTTAATTTAAATGCAGAGTATTTGGAACCAGAGGGACACTCCCCCTCCTTATCCAGGGATCCTCACCCTGTAAAAAGAACCTAATGACTTAAAGACAGTTTTAACTTCTTTCTAGTACATATTTCTGCCAAGTCTGAGCGAAATGTTCAGGATAAAGGAGAAAATATTGGTATCTTTTCATGGCACAGGATTCTGCACATGCTGTGTCGGGTGATTAAGGAAGCTATCAGGTGGAGTACAGTTTGGTTTACATTTTGTTCCAGGAAAATCATATATTTCCCAGCAAAATCATCTCCAATGTACTTGAACAACAGTTCTGATGTGGTTGGATAAAACTTACCCTAACAGATATTCAGTGATTCCCTTTTTCTTATGAATATTAATTTCCTTACAGTGGTAATACTTACAACTGAACCAAGTCTTTTCACAGTACTTGGCAAAAGCACAATTTAGAAGAGGCCCTTTGGAGAATACTGTTTTGTTTAGGTAGAATCTAAGAGAATCTAATGCCATTTCAGAAGTATCCACAAGGGTATTGGTGTAAATAGTTGCTAAATTCACATTAAAAAAATAGACCTTATTATTAAAATGCACGGCTTGGATTAAACAAGCAGGCAGTGAGCAACAACCTCTAGTTTGGCATGAAAGATCAAAGGAGCCTGAGTGATAGATAAGAGGTTCGTGGCAGGTAAGAAGTCAGTTCTTTGTCATTTCCAAAACAAGATCCTTGCCTCACAAAATGTAACAAACGGAACCACAGGGCCTCGGCTGATAATTCTGATGATATTACCTAATTAATTAAAGCATGCTGATTAGCCCTATGGCATTTGCTTTGGGCAGCCAGCTGTTCTTTACTCCAATGTGACAAAAGTTGCCCCACCTGCTTCACCGATGTGTCTCCAGGACGTCGGCATTCTACTGAAGTCGTTAAGGTGAATTTCCTATTTTTAGCAGTGCAGGAGCGTATTCTGGCAGAATTACCTCAGCACTCAGGCAGTGAGCAGCCAGGGGAGCTGCAATCCTGGCAGTTCAAGTGTCAGACGCTCAGGGAGACGTGCTGATGGTTCTGACAACCCTTCTCAACCTCCCGTGCAGAATTGCTGCTTTCATGCTGGAAACGTGCAGTCCTTACCCAGGCCCAGAAATAACACCAGCTCAAAAGGGGCCGAATGAGACAAGTTTCCAGCCCAAAAGCAGCTTAAAAAATGAGCAATGAGTGATTAAATAAGCAAACCAAAAATGAGAATAGAGCCACTGTACACAAGGAATGCAAACATGAAGCGTATTTTTAAACCTTTTTCCATCCCCAGGATGGCGCAGCACCTTAAACAAGGCAAATGTTTGCTCTGGAACTGAAAAAGAGTTTGGTAAGCACCATATTGATCTTTTCAAATTTGGTGTACAAATGCATTTGTATTGACGAATTTCTGTTAGCAATCTGCTCAGTACACCAGCAGTGATCCACTTGCACCCTGTGTGGGAAGTTAGAATATACTCCCAGATCCACACATGGATACACATCCCCATTTCCTACGTGCCTAAAAATTAAACATATTCGAGTTCCCTTTTCACACAGGTAGGACCAGTTGGCCTGCCAGAAATCTGTGATAAGAAAATGCATTCTCAACTCCACTGACAGCCTTGGCACCTGAGTTTAAGTGAAAAGTCAAGTGTCATTCACCCTGACCTTTTGGCTGGTCACCTGTTCAGATCAAAGATTCCTTGTTTCGCCTGTGCAGCTGGGAACCCAACAAGATTTACATTCCCTGGTGAGGCATTTGCATGGGAACAGTACTTCTGCTACTTCCTACTAGTATTAGTATTTACCTTGGCCTGTAGAACCCCCACATCTCTTCAGGTCTTGCTCTGAGGTAAAATGGAAGATCTTCTTTTGAGTTACTTGTAGCCTGCTCTCTTACAGAACTGAAGTTTAGGCATGGTGCAGTTACATATTCATGTGTAACCACTTGTGCATCTCAGTCTCGAAACACACTTTGAATCTGGTAAAAAATTTGACATAAATTGCAAAATCTAATATTATCAATCAGTTAAATTTATGAGGCCCTTGCCCAAGAGAATAAAAACCCCAAGCAACCCCTGGGCAGCAGAGTCCAGTCACTCTGCACACAGCTCCAGATCAGCTGCAGAACACTCCGTGTGTCACTCAGCCCAGGACAGGCGGCTGGGACACTCTGGCTGTAATGCAATGAAAAACTGGTGAAGGGCAGCAGAAAATCCTGGGAAACACAGGAAGGACCTGGGGGCTTGCAGTGAAGGTTGTGGGAGATGTGGGAGATGTGGGAGATGGTACAGATGAGATGAGATGAGATGAGATGAGATGAGATGAGATGAGATGAGATGAGATGAGATGAGATGAGATGAGATGAGAGGAGGAGGATTTGTGTTTATAGTGGGGCCTTTTGTCCTCCCCAGCTGTGGCTCAGCACCTGCCCTGCAGGTTCCAGGTGAACAGAGAGCAGGGGAATAGGGAAAGGACAGGAGATGAGCTCCATTCCACAAGCACAGGAGGGACACCTTGCAGTTAGAGCTCACCTTCTCCAGCACCAGATCATCCCCTGCCTAGATCTATGTCCCATGTGGATTTTCTGGTGTCTAATAAGCCCACACCCCCACTGCTGAGTCTCCACGTGCACACTCAGCTCTTCCTCTGTCATTTCCCTCCCAAGTAATACAGATTCATATCAAGTTTCAGTCTTTTAAAACTCACTTAAAATCCATCAACTACAGGAAGTGAATATTTAGACAACCTAGTTATATCAGTGTCTCTGAGTGAGAATACTTGTTTCACTTTAAGATCTTTTCTGGTGATCTGCATTACTCCTTGCTCTAATATTATCTTTCAAGTACAAGGTACACTTATTGCCATCCTGCCTGTACACCTGGAAAGGAGAACATTTTACAGGTCTAATTTATTAAATTACACATGTGTAATTTAAAGAGAAAGAGCATTCACTATTTATTTCAATGAAAAAAATGACATCCATTATGTTCATCCTAAAGCTGTAGATTCACAGCTATTTCAGACGTCAATAAAATCACATTGTCACTAAAAGAAAAGGTTTCCAAACATTTCCCTTTTCTTGAGCAGAGCAAGCATTCAGACATGCACTGAATGAGATCAGCAGCAAGAGCATTTGTCAGCCTGCTTTGGGAAAAGGATCCTTTCCACACCAACTGGAACTTTGCCTTTTTCCTGCAGTCTCCCTGGCAGCCCCACACCCCACTTTTGGCTGCTCCCCATCACCACTTGCCTTACTAGGCAAAGTGCTTTAGGCATCCAGAGAGGGCCCACACATCCTGCCTGGGTTCCTCACGCTGTTTTCTTGCAAAAACTGCCAGTTTAAACAGTTCCTGTTCTTAGCTGCATCCACATCACTCCTTCCACTGTGCCAGCACCGCCGATGTGCCAAACGTGCGGTGCACAAGATCATCTGAAAATGATGCTAAAAACAAATGCTCAGGTGCAGCCCGTTCCAAGGGAGTCCTCCACTTCTGTCCACGTAATGTGGTGACAGTGCCCAGGTTCTGAAAGGTGAGACAGTTCCCTGGACTGTGATGAGTCAGTTCTGCCTGCACAGAGTGAATATCACACACGGAATTAGAGCTCAGGAATTCCTGGATAAAAAGATTAGCAAAAAGCCCATATTTAGTAAGCAAAGCAGATGAAGAAAGAGTAAGAATGTACAAAAATAGGAATAAATAGGAACCCAGTAAAGTTAAACAGCAAAGTCACTAAAATACCTTGTGCTTAGAGGCTGGGGTGTGTTTTCATTCTGTGCCTGGCACAGAGGGAATCCTGGACTAAAGCTGGGGTCCCAACAGGTACAATGTGAATAAAAATAGCACAGGAATAAAGACTGACCCCTCATCACACATTCTCAAAACCAGCACATCCTCAAGAGATCAAAGTAATATTTTTGGAAAAAAAACCAAACAAAATCACCTTGAAACACACCCTCAGATAAAATATTGATTCCGTATCACTTAACAACTATGAACCTCACTGGTAGAATCCTCTGTTCAAGCCAGAGCATTTTAGTTTGGAATTTACCTGAAGAAGCCATGAGAAGGAGACACTGCAGTGGGGAATAGTCCAAAAATGCCTCAGAGAAACAAAAGTTAAATAAATATTGTGTGCAATTTTGCCCCCAGCGGGGCAGAATTACTTTGGTTATTGAAACAAAGTCTTCCTGTGGCCACAAGAACTGCCTGTGCAAGCAATTCCCAAGAGAGATCATTGACATATTTACATATTGGTATACTTCATATTGATATATTTGCATTTAATTTGCGTGACATTTAAATGAAAAATGAAAATTTAAATGCAAAAAAAACCCCAAAGTCTCTCCATTTTGTGCTTTCAAATGTTTACATACAAGTCATAGCACCACTGCTAATCAAGGAATCAAGAGCTGGATTTACTTCTTCATTCAAATTTAGGAAAAAATCCTTAGTTTCAAAGATTAAGGAAAATTCTGCATCTGTGTTTAGAGTAACCAAGTAACAAGGTTATTTCTTTTTACTTTTAGTTCTATTAATAAATTTCTTCATAGTCTTTAAAGTTTAGAGTCTGCTTTGCAATTCCTCCTAATTCTTATCTCACAAGAGGTAAAAAATGAGAACAAACCCACTACAGGCATGTCTCTAAAACTGGGCAATCGAGTGGCCTGAGCAAACCCTTTTTGTGTAGCAGAGATCAGTCTCACAGATGATTGTTAGCCAACCCTGAGTAGGAAAACTGCCCTTGTTCCTTCTCTTCCTCCTGTCCTTTGGCCAAGCACTCATTTAAAGAGAAAGCTGCACTGGGAAGGCATTGAAAGGGGAACTGCAGGGTTCCCTTCCAGCTGGCCAGGGCTCCCTGTGGCTCCCAGGAATCCCCTCTGCCATGGGGGCTCCTGGGCGCTGGGATGCCAGGCAATATTCAGGTATTACAGCTTCACGAGCTATTCCAGGCAATTCCTGGGGAGCAGCTTCAATCCAAGCATCCCAAAGGGAAGGAGTTAGCAGCATAAAAAAGCAAGCAGCCAAAAACAAATAATCAGACCTCACATCACAAGTTAGTGGATCCCCGGTGTAAAATCAGATTTCCCCAGTTGCTTTTCTTACCAATGCAGATGGTTTTCTGTTCACAGTAGGATTAACAACAAAGAAACAATTACTGGTTAAAAGTAAATTCAAAACTGAGTAAATTTTAGCTCATGATCAGCTAAAGCCCCAAATCAGCCATTGCATTTTATAAATAGCAGTTTAAATTTGTTATTTGGGATTTGTTATACAAATGGGAAAGGAAGAAGGAATTTAAAAATCAGTGTAAATGGGCAGATGAAAAATTTTAAAATAGGATATTGGAAATGTTGTAAGAGTCTTAATTAAGAAAAAAAATCCATCCCCTCAAAATATTTTAATCTGTTCAGGTTGCGATGCATGTGGGTAGCAATAGCAACAAATAATTTAATCTACTATAAAATTTCTCAAACCAAGAGAAAGAGGTTACCTGAATCTCTTAGTCACTACAAGAGAGAGATACTGGTTTGCTGACCCATTTATGAAATCGAAAAGATTAATTTCTGTTTAGATTTTAGGACAAAGAAGGGGATGATGACAGGCAAGGGCTGGCTCCTGTCAGGATCTCCGGGGGGTGTCCAGGAGCCAGCGAGGACACCCACAGCTTGTGCTGCCATTCTGAGCTCCTGGCTCTGAGCTCCCCCCAACAGGTGGGTGTTATAAACAAAAAGTTAGCTTTTGTCACATTAATGAATAGCAGTTAATCAGTTTGTGTTAGTCTTACCTAAATAACCAAAGTTAAACCCTCCAAGTTTTACTGTGCTGTTACACTGTTCAAATACTCATGTTGAAGTTAAGCATTAATCAAATGTTCATGTTAAAAGTTTAAAATGTGTTATAGAATTATATTCTTTTATATTATAAAATTATATTGTAACTAATCTAGAAATTAAGTTGTGCTTTAGTAAAAGGGAGAAACTCCTGAGGGATTTTCCAGGGAGCTCTATTTAGAACCCTGCTGTGGGTCTGTCAGCAAGCTCCATGGCAAGGCTGAATTTTAATGAGGAGCTTTCCCACTGAAATCCCGATGCCCTCACCTGAGGAGGGAAGACCAAGAACCNCAACACCCCTGGAAACGGACGAGCGAGTGGACAAAAGGACTTTACCAATGGAAAACACCGAAACACAGTCCCTAAACTCAAACCAGTTAAATGGACTCTTAGATGGACCCAATCCATCTCTCCAAACCTCAGGGAAGGAACAGTGGGCAGTACTGGGAGGGACCATGGGGGTTTAAAACTTCGTGTCACAGACTGAGTGTGGGACACACAAATGGTGAGGAAGGCTCTCAGGTG
>VYXC01012417.1:0-19810 GCA_013397175.1 Platysteira castanea
TGCCTGAAAGGAGAGCATAGCTGGGTGAAGGTCGGTCTCTCCTCCCAGGCAACAGCAAGAGGACAAGAGGACACAGCCTTAAGCTGCAGCAGAGGAGTTTTAGACTGGACATTAGGAAGAATTTCTTCACAGAAGGAGTGATGTGGCATTGGAACGGGCTGCCCATGGAGGTGGTGGAGTCACCGTCCCTGGAGGTGTTTAAGACAAGACTCGGTGTTGGACTTAGTGCCACAGTCTAGTTGACAGGGTGATATTAAGTCACAGGTTGAACTTGATGATCACCAAGATATTTTCCAACCTAAATGATTCTGTGATACTGTAAAATTTCCACAGGGAAGTAAAATCTGTATTCACTATTAAATAACTATAATAAGCAGGAATAAGAAATAACTATAATAAGCAAGAATAAGCTCCCCCTGTTCAAGAATTTATGGCGTGTTCTTAACTTTTGGTATTTAAGCTTATAAATTTTACCATTTAAATATTTATAAAATTTCCTATGTTTTTTAGAATGTATTTATGTATGTGAAACGTCTTCCTCATTCAGACAGATAAAATAGTTCATATTAGCTTTATGTAAATAAATTCAAGGAAAAAATATTATAGTTCACCATTTATATTTTCCTTGACTCTGCCTTGACACACTTTCAACTTGTAAGTTTAATCCTTCAGTGCTTTTGAGAATCTGTGTGTATATATATAGATATATATATACATGGTTAGATTTTTTTTTTTGATAGATATTAATCCATTTTTGTGCTCCTCTATGTGCATGTATTAATCCATTATTTTTACTTGATTGCAGTGTTATGAAGCCCAGTGGCATTAACATCTAACCCATCATGGGAAATGCAAACTTGAAAGGTTTGCAAGGTACATGGGAGTGACTAATCAAAATGTTCAAGTTTTGCTTAAATTTATGTCTTGTTTGTTCCATAATGCCATGCCACAGCACAGCTAACCCAGCTGTGAGGTGTCAGGGCAGTGAAGCATTTTCACCTTGCTGTACTCTGTCAGCAGAGGAACATAAATGCAGAGTATTAATGCTGCTCCAGTTGGTGCAGTTTCTCCACCCTGATGGATTTCCTCTTGTTTTGCAACTCTATGGAATGACTCCTACCACGTTAAGATTCTAGTAACAGACAAGTTTTAATACTGATAATCCTAAAAGGACAGCATGTGAGCTGGTAGCAGCTGATGTCTAAGAAGCTGTTGGTGACACTCAGATGTGAAATAAGATACTGGTACTGGAAGATCATTACTTAGTATTTTTCAGGTTTGGATTGTTTAATTCCATCTGCCAAAATTCTCACAGTACTTTTCATCAGACTGCTGATACTTCTTTTTTTTCAAGCTGTATCTCCTTGCTGCGCTTACAGCTGCCAGAGATACTGACTTTAATCATTTCCAATGGATTTCTGATGTGGTGGTAAATACAGATGCAGAATACTGTATACACAGTACTAATGCTACAGACAATAACGTGGTTTATGTTCAAACCAAAACCAGTTACAAAAGAAATCATCAAATTGGTTTTCCTACTAAATTATCACTTTATGTGGTTTTCCTTTTATTAGGCAGATTATTTAAATTTTATTTTATAATTTGCTTCCATTTTATTTCATGTAAAAAATATGAAATAGCACAAAATTTTACACACGTGTAGAACACTTTTTTGCCTCTGACTAAAAGAAATTTTGGATCCCTAGTTTGCACTCTAATAATTTTAAGTAGCTTTATAAATACCACGGTGAGCTTCCTAGATGAGTACTTTTATGAAGAACCAAGAGGAAAACCAATACCAATTTCTATGTGACTTACGTGAAAAGACGTCATTAGCTCAAAAATGTGCAAGTTAAATCTCAATAAATCTTTGGTGATTTATTAATTAAATTGGACATGTTTCTAATACAAGAAATGCAGATCTCATATCCATAGTAGATCTATAGATATTTAGATCTAAGTAGAAAATAATTGTTTGTAAATAAATTTGACCCTCAAATTACTTTTTCAAGCTATCATTTTTCTCCATTAGGTACTTGTTGCTATATTGTAACAGCCAAATATTTTTAAAATAAAGGAAATAAGTTTGAAATGTACGTTGATAGGAAATATATATCCTTTGGTAAAGCCTAAAATACACTGTATGAACAAAGTAGTTTTGATATATGGTTCCACTGCACCAAGATCAAAGAAAAGAGCAGTAGATCATACAATCTCAGTGTATGCCCACCATCTTGTCCCTGTGAAATACAGATATCCATATAGAAGTCCACGTAGAACTGCAGTATTATTAAGAAAAGTCAAGGCTCTTAGACCTTTATGATGCTTTTGAATCAATCGTCACAGGACTTTTCAAAAGATATCATAATTTAATTGTGTCATCTGTTTGGTTCTTTAAGGGTTTTCAGTGTTATTCCATGACACAAAATAATGATAGCTCATGTAGTCGAAGTGGCACAGGGCTGAAATTGGTAATTACTTCTGACAATTTGCTATAATGCGGTTATTTTTCCACTGCTGAAAAACCCTATCATGCATCCATAGAACACACTTTCCATCTCTCAGACAACATGTATTCAACTTTTTGCAGCAACCTATGGGAATACAGGTAATATTTTTTAACCTACTGCTGATTTTGAAGGCTTATCTTGATCAATAGTGTTATTTAAGTCTGTATGTCATATTGATACATTATGACCTAAAAAATGCCATTGTTGAAATAAAAATGCTAGTAGTTTGATCATATGCTCCAAATAGCTGGCCAAACACTGTACATAGCAAGATTTGTGGTAAAAAGGATGAAATTTGCTGGATGGACAAGTAAAGCTGCAGTGTTTATTCCCAGCGGGGCTGACAATTAAGCTCAGTTTTTCTGTTCTGGTTTCCACTGTAGCCATAGCACATTATGGTTGGAAAGAAGAAAACAAGACAGGTCTCCACAGAAAAAGTAGCTATGAGTACAGCTTCCAGAGTTGTTTCCCATATTTCCCATACTGTGAAAGATTGTATGTTAAGTAATTTAAAATAAATTTTTAAAAGATTGTGTGAGAATGTTAAGCTTAAGTTCAAACTTCACTGTAAAAATTTTATTTACACTCAGGGTAAAAATTCTCACTTGAAATAATAGATACGTTTAAACACATTAAAATGCACATTGTCATTAAGGAGAACAAATTTTACTATTCCACTCCTCTGTGACAGTTATTTTTTTCCTCCTGTTCAAGATTCTTCTTTACACTAAATTAACAGGAGAGCAAATACAAAGATATGAATGATCTGCCTTTTGAAGAGTTTCCCATAATCTAGAACTATAATCACATAAAGAAAAAAAACAAGCAAAAACCCAACCACAAAACATGCAAATAACCGTCTACATTCAAATAACAAAAGATACAGGAACAGCTCCATGGCAATCTAATTCCACAGTGCCTCATCTCCTGAAGTCAGCATTCTTTTCTGATATACAAGGAATAGTACAGAACTGCAAGGGAAAATTTGGGATTCTGAACATAAAAAGAAGGTGGAACATAAAATGCAGGATTATAACTTACTTGCTGTTGCAGTGAATTGTGCATTTGCCTTTGATTCTCATACATGAGACTGAAAGTTCCATAAAAACTGACTGTAAACAAAGCCACAAGAATATATTATTTTTTGAAGGCTTATCATTCTGAACTTTTGCAAACAATATTTTTAAGCTTTTCTAACAATAACTTTTTGTAACAGTTTATTGACATAAAAATATTATCTGACGTTGCAAAAAGAACATAATTAAAACAGTAGATATGTAACTTTACTTAATGGGAACAAAAGCTCTCTACTACTACTTAAACAACTTATTTTGTATTGAGTTTAAATTCCATTTAATTGTTTTACATTCCATTTGATTTGTGTTCTCTCACTATGCCTTCTTAAGACATATATGCAACAATATTGAACTCATTTCAATTTTTACAACACTGTGAAATTGTTGCTGCATTTTCATATTATCTGAGTTGATGGACTAATTAGAAGCAGTCAACGTTATATCTAGGTGTTCCAATAAAAAATGTTTCTAATTGCCCTGAGACTGAGGATAATTCAATTACAAACCTTTTCAGTTTGATTCATTCCTTTTTTCCTAAGGAAGGATTATGTTGATGGGTTTCAGGTAATGGAACTGGGTGGCTTAGGAGGGGCATTAAAACATCCTTACAGCTTTAACTAATGTGATTAAGTTTTATAAAGTTTGTTTTTCTTCTTAAAATCTTACAGAGGTCAAGTACGCATGTGATTCCCTTGGCGCAGTGGTTGAGAAGTTGGATAAATTGAGGACACAGTAGTAATCTCTTGAAATGTGTTCATTAGTTCTAAAAAGATTTGAAAAAGTTATTTTCCACATCACACAACTTTAGTTAAGAAATTGAGGGGAGGAGGGAGGAAGAATAATGCTTTTCAAGTCCTTAATTAGTGATTTTTAGTACAGAATCTCTTCTTAGATAACACCCTGTTATTGGTTCACACTTGTGTGATCATTACTGAGCAGACGGTCAGAGTTAACAAATATTTTGAAGTTGACTTACTGAGTTCGAATCTTTGCCCTGTCAGAAATCTAAACTGAACTAGATACTTACTGAGCTTGCAGGAAAAGCTTGCATCATTAACCAGGACAAAAGAGGGGAATTTTAATTTTTATTTTTTTTTGAGATTTCCTCTCCTTTCCTGTTAGAAAAGTGTGACAGTTAACGGTTTTTTCATTTCTTATTTTAACAGTTTCATGTGCCTGCATGATCTACAAAATCAAAATAGCAATTCATATTAGAAATACAGTAATTTAGGGCCTTGAAACATTGCTAAAATATGTTTATTATTGGTAATCTGGTGCTTGGCACATCAGGAAAAATGCCAAGTGGTGATTCAGTATACAAATAAATTACAGTGTGTCATGGAATATACTTTGGAATATGAGTGGTACTAATAATGCCCGTGAGAACACCCACACAAATAGTGGGCAGATTCTTAACTCCATTTTTAAAGTTGGACCAGCCATTACTGAATGAAGTGACACCCTGGAGGAAGAGAGGTCCCTCCACAGACTTCTGTAAGTTTCACAAATGCAAGCATGTTCAGTTTGTGATTCATTGGCAGGGTTTGGTCCACATTTGTTTGGTTGCTGTTATGTAAATTGTGCAATGTTAAATTTTTTTTTGTTGCCAATATTTTTAAGGAGTGTAGTAAGGAGTGTATTTTTACAAATAAATGAGCCTATATTGATAAAAATACTTCCTTTGACACCAATCAAGTCTTGATTTAAAATGCATAGAGCCAAGGACAGTATTTTTTAAATCTGATGGTATTCGGCATGAATGAAAGGCATGTTCAAAGTTCGTAGAAGCAGATATCAAAATATCAGGAGCTCACTCTGTAGAGAAACTTCAGTCTCACTGCCATAGCCACATGACAAGGGGTGGCAAAATTTTTTTAATGCATGAGTTGTCAGGGTGCAAGCGTGCTCTGACACAGATGCTTTTTGGAAGGGCCTCAAGCAATGGCATAGCTACCCCTTAGTACTGCAGCCGTGTTAGATTCCTGTGCTGACTTTCAAGTCTACTCTATAGAATCAGTATTATCAGAAGGAAAAAAACACTGAACAAAACCACGGGGGAGAGAGAACTCAGCAGCCCTTAGTAACTACTGAGGTAAAACTAAAATTTAAAATCCTGACGTTTCAAAAATATCTGCCAAGGAAAAGAGCACAAAAATTAAATTATACCAGATTTTCCTCTCATAAGATTTTCAAAGTTCATTATTGAAGCCCATTTTATTTGTGGACTATTTGAAAATATTAAACAATTAGTTAGATTTTACTAACTTTTTAAAACATTGAATTGATGAAGCAGATATAGACACAATTGCATCCATTCTTTAGCTTTTGGTATATCCTGTCTGTCAAGTTCCAAAGATTTTTTTTTTTTTTTTTTATATTAATTTTTGGAAGACTTCAAATNTGTCACTGATAAATTATTGTCGTTAAAAACAATATTAAAAAATTTATTAAGTTATGTTAGTAGGTAGGTACAACTTGTTTGTTAGATATTATCTGTTTGCCTCTGAGCAACAGGCACAAGCAAATATAGCATGTGCTGGTAACACATAATTTTTAAAGTTGTTTTGCAGTGGTAAGAGTGGCTATTACACCTATGAGTACAGTTAAACATATTTCAGTATCTGCTCACTGTTAATGAATTCTCTCTGGAACCTCTAGAATTTTTGTCTAGCAGTATCACCAATGAAAAGCCCAGTACTGATTGATTTGGTGTGGAACCAGATATTTCTTCTGCCTTCTGCAGAAGTCAAAACAGTAAGATTTTTAAAAATAAAAGTTAAAAATACATTTCATTTTCTTCCATACAAGGTCCATTGTGAAACCAGATATTTCACCATGCAAGGTTTTGCCTTGGAGCAGGACATCAGATATCAAAACAGTTTAAGAACAGTATTGTGGGTTTGGAAATACCTAATATGTGGTGTAATAACTTGATGAAGTTCAGAAATAGCTATCTAAATTGCATTTTAATTTTTCTTTTTTAAGGTCAAATGTCACAGACTAAAAAAATCAGTTCACACAGTTTGAACAAAATCATTATTGAAATGATTAATTGGTTTATTAGGAACACTTAATTCACATATAATCATTAAATCATGGATTTATTATCAATGTCAATAAAAGAAAAGCTTCTGTGGGAAGATGGCAATAGTAATGGCAGAAAAAAATGTTTTCCCCAAATAAACAGTTTGACATAAGCCCTTCTTAGTGATTTGTTATTCGTTCAATTTTCTAAATTGTTTCCAGATTCTGAGTCAGTTGTTTTGTTTGTGGGGGGTTTTCTCTTAAAACATTTTCATTCCTACGTACCATTACAAATACAGAAAACCTAGGAAGTCACTGTGTACAAAGTGTGTTATCCCCATGCAATCACAAATGCTCATTGCTGCATTTGTTTTTTAATATTTTTCTTGTGGGGCATCAAAGTTTTTCAGTTCAAGTAACAGTGAAAGAGCTAATAAAAAATGTAATTAAGTTATTTGCTTTCCATTTTGGTCTGAAGAAAAACCCTGTTGTGTTTAAGAAGCATTGATTTATTAAGCAAATACAGTTTTGTTGAATAAAAAGGTGTAATTTTATACTATATGTAAAAGTAAAATTAATATAGATACTCATGAGGCAATTGCTTTTTTGTAGTATCTTAATAGTTGTGTAATAAGGGTGTTTTAAAAGGTAATAAAACCTTCTGTTTGCAAAGACATCTCCATTGCTTGAAAACTGTATATGAGGCTTCAAAATACACATTTTAGAGGCCTTAATTTTGTTTTGTGAAACTCTTTTTTGCCATATCTAATTTTGAAATGAAGGTCTAAGAGATGAGCTAACCTTCAGAGGCTTCTACAACAGATGAGATAGCCTTCAGAGTTTACTCTCATTTAAAAACGTAGGGTAACTCAAAATTTTCATCAGAATAAAGTATTTCCAGGGGTGTATTAAAAGTCTTTCTTCTGCTCATGGGCTTAAACTCAGGACTAAGACAAGTGCAGAAAAATGATAAAGCTTTTAGTAAAAATTTTGGACCCTAGCTAAAATGCATCTTGTAGTACTGTAAACATGTTCTCCCATCTTACCATGTGCCTTTTCATTTTTATCTAAAAATTAGCCACCTCATTGTAATGGTCAAACCAGCCAAGTATTGCTGTCTTTGCTTTATTATTCCTATCTAAGGAATTCATGCTTATGATCCATTTTGACTTTATATAGAGTCTTTGTACCAATTAAATTCACTTCAAACTAAAGTTATTGTACTTGACTGCATAAATGTGCCTTAATTACATGAATAGAACTATAGCCAGATCCCTGAATCAGTGCGAATTAAAACATCATTTCACAGCCAAACAGAAACATGTTCCCAATCACTGCACTTGAATTATTGTTATATAGCTTGGGGCTTGTATTAAAATCACTGAATAATTGCAATCAGATTATTATAATCAAGTACAGGAGTAGTAATTACAGGTTACAGTCATTTTAAGCTGCCCTAAAAGTCCCATATACTGATCATATGCATATTAAAAGTTTATGTTAGTGATAAAATTAATGATCAGGATTGTAAGCTCCTGTCTGAGAGATAGGTGTCACATATCTTACCATATAGACAGTTGACTTTGCAAAGCAAGGACACCCAGCCTATTTACATTCTTTTTTTGTGTATTCTCATCAGAAGGTTATCAACAAGGGAAGGGGTAAAAATCCTCCATCTATTTGCAGCATAATCTCCTGCTTTACTCCATCCAAATTTCAGTACTACTCAAAGATGTTACCATTTGTCATTGTAAGATTTCACCAGGAACATCGTTTCCACCTATTTATTAAACTCACTATTAAGACAATATTAACTCAAGAATCGTGCAAAAGACAGAAGGAATATTGAGCTTTGTCAGCATTTAGACATTAGAGACATAAACATAAAGTTTTATTTCTGGTGGCTATTGGAGGACAGCATAGAGGGGAAATTGATTTAGGATAATAAGTATTAAAACTTTTCCAACCTGCTTCATGTGGTCTTCTTTTGAAGAGTCCATAAAGTAAATAGGTACTTCTGATTTCCTGAGAACTTCATTAAAAACAGAAATTCATGCCATCTTAATATTCTGATTGAAAGACAAAAAGAAGAAAATGGACCAAAGTCTTTCTGTTTCAACTATAATAATCTTGTTTTTTGAATCAAACCATGAATAAGAGTTATGAACTGTATTGTGATGGCCTGAGTCTAGAATTAGATTCTGAAACAGAAATAATCATAAGGCCTCTTATTGCAGAGAAATATCTTATGAACATGCATGCTAACCACAAAATAATTTCATTATGGTTTTGTGAGAGAAGGGAAACATAAGTGCAAGAGGAAGCCTAGAAGGAGCAAACACAGTGAACATGCAGAGGGACCATGTGAAGAAATATGATGGTGAGGGTTTCATATCACACAAAGGTCTCAAGGGGAATTTTCTCGGGGCCTTTATTCAGACAGGTAGTGGGGGGATAAATGTATGACAATTAAATGTGAATGAATAAGAAAACTTTATAAAGATAGACCATCAGTCTACTCCTTTTCTAGCTTCAGACTTCTTCCAGCCACCACAGCAGCCAGCATAATCCAGAAAAAAGGCCAACCAAATATTGAGATACTTCTGCTGGAAAATGGCATGCTATGGTTCAATATCTGGGTTGCAGAGAAGCCAAGTTCACCCTTTGGTTGCCCAGAGTGGTTGACTCAAGATGCTGAACAAGGGAAAAGAGGAGTGAGCAACGAGAATGGGGTTGAAGTACAGGCCCCAGAAGAAGGGGTTTGGTCCAATGGGATAGCAAAATCTCAGGACCTGTCAGTAAGTTTTAAGCTTATAAATATATGCTGTAACTTATGAACACAAGATTTATAAATTGACTTTGCAAGAGATAGATACCTGTTTAGTTACTGAGGACTAACATCTGCAATGAGATCCAACTGTGTTGTATTCTGAGAGCTCAGAAGAGGTTCAGGAGTCTGGGAAGCCTGGTTCTCACTCACAACAGGATTGTGTTCAGCTTCCTGGAGTAAACAGGTTGGCTTGGGTGCTAGGAAGGATGGTGCTTCTAACTGGTGTGTAAAGAGAGGATTTAAACAGATAAATGGACACACTTCAGGGAATTCTTCTTTAAAAAATGGTGTCTAGCAAATACTTTATGATACAATGGTTTACAGCATCACCATTAATGAACCATATCTCAGTGAAAAGGACAGATGCATGGATTTTCACTTGCAAAGCATAATAAGATCAATTATTTCCAAAAAATTGCTGACACATACTTCACCTCATCCCAATAATAAACATAAAAGTTTATGTTTTCTCCAAGAAGCTACTGACTTAGGAAAAACTATGACTGTTAAAACACTGCATGGAAAAAAAAGAAAGGATAAATCTAAAAGTTTAAACTGCCTGCAGAGGTCAGGAACATACCTGTAATGTAAATAATCATGGTTTTATTGGTATTGAAGTGTATCTAGATCTGCAGAGAAAAAATATTGCTGTCTTCTCAAGCAGCAGGAGTAGCCCTTCTAGCCTCTCTTGTTCATCTTGCGGAGGCACAAGTCTGTGCATTTTGAAATGTTTTTAGGAAGAACATGACACTTACTGGATTTAGATCTGACACTTCACAGCTGTAGTTACGAGTGAAGAGAAGTCCAAAGGAGCTCAGGTATTGTAAGCTATTATACTCGCAAAGTTATTTTACTTGTTCAAAAAACTTCAGTGCCTTTCTGTTAGGAGACTTGCTGGATTTGGAGATCTCTGTGGAGAACCATGATGAAGTGATGCGTATTTAATGAGCAGCAGTTGTGACTGGAGTGCAGGGGGTTCATCATGGGGAACACCCCATTTGCTTCATGGCTGGTCCTGTGAATATGAACCAGTGGAGATGTGAAAGTTTCTAGTAACAGGAAGAGATTTTTCTTTTTCTCTCTTACATGTTTGCTTTTAAAAGCCTGCAGTTTGCAGCATTTGGTGAAATTCATAAAAAGTGACATTTTGATAAGCAAACTGTTGAACAAGAAAAACTCACTGATAGATACTGGGCAAATGATTACTCCAGTGTTACCTACAAAACTTTGTAAAAATTTTTTATTCATTTCTGCTTCCTTAGCACACACTTTGCAGGTACTTACTATCCTTTAAATGTTCCTTTAACATCACACTCAAGACTTCAGACCAGCTATATTTTTAAGAATTCTTTGTTATTTTCAGTGTCCTACAGATTTCCAGAGGTTCAAAGAAGGTCGGTTTTCATCCAAGTGGAATTTCATACGAGGAAAATGTGGGTAAATAATTTGTTCTTCTGATATTTGTGATTCTGTGTATAACATAGAATGTTCCTAAAAATCAAATTAGGGTTTAATTAGCAAAAAAAACAAATTAAAAGGTAAATGTCTCAGAATTAATTCCTACTACGTAAGATTCATATTTAAGGAATTATTTTATATACACCTTCTTGGGAATCTTTGATTGCTACCGAGCCAATATTGCAAGGTTATTTTATGTTATACCTGTGTGTTTATTTAAATTGCTGTTTTGGTAAATGTATCCACAATAAACACAATCTGCTGGTTGTGCATTTAGAATGAAATTAAGCTCAGCTCCACTGGAATTGCAATGGAATCTGAGCTTCAAAAACTTCATTGCAGTATGCTTCATGAGAAAACAGCCTTAGATTCCTTGCCACCTGACTTTTAGAAAAATTTCCTGAAGCAGTCTCTATTCATATTATCTGGATTTGGAGGAGTAGGTTCAGTTTGATCAAATTATGACATCATATTGTGTTGACAAAACAGAAGTTTCCACAAGTGTGTTTTGAATCTTTCAGTAATGAACCTTATTGGACTAAAATGAGTTAAATTCAAAGTATAATCTACAGAGAAGACAAAACTATCAGAGGGTTTAGGTCCTGGAATTAGATTGCATCTCTTGTTCTCAGTCTGGGACTATGAACTTGCCTTAAAGCACAGTGTCTGCTGTTGATTAGAGATGGGATTCCTTTGGTTTTAGAAAAATAATTTAGGACTTGGTTATATTTATAATACCATTACTAACTTTGAGAAAGGTGTTTTAATACCAAGTAGTAGACAAAAGCATGGATATTGATATGCAATGTAGTGACATACTTTTGCTGAAAGTTACATCAGTGATCCTATAAGAATACTGAGGGGCTACATTGTGATATACTTGAATCAATGACATGACAGAGCTCTACACTGTACAGCTTTCAATTGAACACTGAATAGTCAAAACAAATTAAATTAACATGACTTATTTTTTCAGATTTTCACATAAATGGCACTTTTCCTTTAAGCCTGCTGCCCATGCTCTAATATTTCTTTTATGAACTGTTATGCAAACAGGTGGAATGGAAGTTTAAGATCTAAAACTATAAGAATAATAGAAATTATGTGAGTGGCCTGACTGCCTGTCTGAGGTGAATTCCAGCATTTAGAATGAAGAATACTCTTAGGTTCCCTTAAAACCAGCATGATGAGTACGTTATTCGAGGTTAGTCTCTCCTCATTCTTCCTCCTGGCTCCAAGCCACTATGCTAGTTGTGTTGCAGGTGTGTGAGGTCTCCTATGGACCCACAAAAAAAAACCTGAGCTGTTCCACTCTTCCTGTGGCTGAGCTTTAGCTCCCAGCCAGTGAGTGGCTCAGAAACCCTCTTCAAAAAACATTGGGATTTCCATAGGATGGGCATGGTCCAATATGGTACTTTGCTTCACAGCAGGTAACTACTTGTCCCTGTCAAAGTCTGGTTTGAGGAAAGGTTCTGCTAATCAGGTCTGTCCATTATGTCTGCATTGGTGTATAACATCTGAAATACAAGGCTTGCTCCCTTGCTCTGGATATTGAGTCTCTGTTTCCTCCACAGAGCTGTAGAAATTCCAGCACTTCAGTGAATTCACCTGATAGCTGAGGCTGGAGGGACGCATTCCTTTGAACAGTGCAGCTGGATTACCTCTAAATCTTAGTAAACCTGAATTTTAGTTAATTTGATGACTTTGTTCTGCCCTCCAGTCTCTCAGTCCTATTTCTTTAACCTTTGCCTACATTCCCTGTAAACTTCAGGATTTTGATTATTACCCAGTTGATAGCGGTAATGTTTTAGAGGAAATTGAATACAAATTTTCAAGTTTCTACTGCAAATTACTGAATATGAGAAAAGATAGAATGCTTTCCTCACCATAATTTTTTGTCCACACCAGCACAATAAGTATACATTCCACTATTTCCAACATGAAGCAAGTGAAAACAGACCATGTAAGTCAGCTATGTTGCCAATTCCCTTGTTTTGGTACTCAAAAATGCCAAGTTGAAATATACCCATGTACAGTTTTGAAGACTTAGTTGGCACCCTCCTTCACTTCTTCCTTAATTTTTCACTGATGTCAGTCATTATCATTTTGATCATGAGAAGATAGTATTGAATTTAAAAATTGTTGGTAGTTCTTCTCCACTACAGTCTGGTTTAGGAGACGCTAAAGTGCTTTACCATTTAATGATATCTGAATGCATGTTAGCAACAATAGGCTTAAGGAATCAAGTTTCTCTAAGACAGAAAATTTCCCCCAGTTTCTATATGTTGAAATGATGGTGATCATTCTGCTTTCAAAACAGGAAATGCGAAAATAACGTATAAACTTTTTTATTCTCTCCGACATAAAAAAACCTCACCACATCAACAGACCTTTAGGAGGGGTCTAATTTAGACTTCACCAGCCTTCTCCTGATAGACGATGATGATCAATTGTTATCTTAAATATAATGTGTCATTTAGTACAACAATAAAAACGAATGATAATCAGGTCTGCCACTCAACAGAATGATGGAGGAGGGATGGAGGAGGAACAGCAGAATAAATAACTAGAGTTTAGTGGAGATACTAAAAAAAAATACTAGTGATGTATTTCTAGTGACTTTGGTCTTTTAATGTTTCACAGTGTTCTCAATCCAGCAAACACGTCTAAAGCTAGCAAAGTAATTTGAAAGATACAGTATAAAAAATCAAGCAGAAAAACTCGACAGAGCAAGGCTCCCAATGAAGCTGTGTACTATTGATTAACACTAGTTTTTGAAATGTTAATTAGTTTTACGCTTAACGGCTTGTCATTGTCTAAAAGGGCATAGGAACAAACCTTCCAGAGTGAAGGCTGAGAAGTTTTTAACTCCTTCATGACAGGAACTGGTGCACATTCCTTTACTTTCAATGCCATCAAGAGCAGACAAGAATTAATTAGCTTTGGTAATCAGTTAGATAAAAGAATGTATCTGAATTAGTTAGCAATGACAAGAGGGTGAAAAAAATTTGAAGCGAATTAAGATGTACAGAGTAGTTACTGTCCACCAGCTAACTTGATCCTCTTTATCAGGACAGACAACTTAGCCAAAATATGAAATTATTTCCCCACAAGAATGATGTCTAACAATGTTTGCAATTGCTTTATTCATTTAAGTGTGAGTTGATGGCACACTGAAGACTGCAATGTATGGAAAATTGAAGGAAATAGGAGGAATGAGATAATGACAATGTAAGAATATGGTTTTTTCATATTTTTTCACATATGTTTTTTCACATTTCAGTTTAAGTCATTACTTCGAAATCTTTGAAGAAATGGAGGGAGCAGAGGTGACCTTAAATATGTTTTCCTCATATATTTCTGTGCTTCCAATGAACTAAAATCTGGAACAAAAGATAAGGGTTTGTAACTTGATAGTTCCTCCTGTGCATCATACATAAACCACAGTCTAGCTGATAATGCCTCAAATGTTAAGCTAGGGATTTATAGGCCAGGTGTGAAAAATAAGAGTGCAGGGAGGTAAGCCACCCGAGCTGACTTATCACATAGTCCAGTGACCAGCAGAACATAAAGCACCGTTTACCTTCACCTCCCAAAAATCACATCCCTGTAGCAGGGAGGGGAGCAGACTGTGTTGTTCCCTGTTTAGCATTTGTTTCAGCAGGCTCAGTTCTCCCAGCCTGTAAGTAGAGCACATTTCTTGCACACTAGGATCATGTATACATTTTCAATTACTAGAGAAGTGCAAAAATGTGATGTTAAATTTGAATTAGACAAACCCATAAGCACTGCATTTGGATTTCAGATTGGCCACAAAGCTCAGAGAACTTGGCAAAGCAAACAGAGCCACTTCCCACTATCTCTGCTAAGGGAGTGGTATCTTGTCGTGAGAAAATAGTCTTGGCTTGTCCCTGTAGTTTGCTGAACACCTTTCTATATTATTGCAATTTGCAGTATTGACAGATTTCAGCAAAAATATAAATTCTTTTTAGTGGTTCAAGTTTCTGTGTGAAGACTTCAACCAGTTTCACTTTGCAAACAGGCCAAATTGTTTCCAAATGCAGAATTCATGATGTAGAGGATTTTTTCCCCCCTCTAGGGGGATTCTCTAGTAGTGGTTACTCTGTGGAAAACACTATCTGTTTTCTTGTGAAATATTTTCCTTCTTTTTGTCACGTGTCTTTTCCTCCCTTCCCTTGAGGTTCTGAAATAAGTACATTCCAGGTGAACCTTGGCTAAATTTAAAAGGCTTAATTATGAAACATGATACGTTGGAAAATCCTCATAGCAATTCATAATTTTCCCAGAAAAAGTCAGCATGTGGAAATATGACATGTAAACTAAATACAATCAGGAGATGAAACTATTTTATTGCAAAAAAATAAACTTGTTTTGTCCATAAGTCTAAAAAAGTCAGGTCTCTTTTCAGTTTCATGTATGTTTTCAAGAGAAATAAAAAAGCCGGGAATGTTTTTAGAAACTGCATAAGCTGCATTATCTATGCACAGTGTAGGTGTAATACTACATTGATCAGCAACTATAATGTAAAAGGTAATGTGTGAGAGTTTTTTATGCTTCTCAGTACTATAAAGGAAGTGTGAGTAGATTTTAAACATTTTGATTAGCACCACAAAGATTTTAATGCTTTATTTGAACAGTTTGCTATAGGGCAAACACATTTGGTAGACAAGTAAAATGAAAGCATGGGCATCAGGTTCCCTGTTTTCTATTAAGTAATGTTGCGAAGTAAGCAGAAGTTGGATTCAGATATCAGATAATTATCTCCACACTATGTGTCACAGTAAATAATTTTAATTGGTTTAACTTCAGGGACCATTACTGGCCTAATTAGAAACATGAAAAGGCTACAAGTATTAGGAAATATCCTGAAGGAATGAGAACATTAGCAATTCTGTCAAGCCATTTTTAAAATTGTACACAGTAGCAGTCACATTTCACTAAAAGGCAACTTACTTGAAAAGTACTTGTGGTTTTGTAATGTGAGAAGTTGATGGGCAAGCATGAAGAATTTGTAGTGCTTGGCATCTATTATTACTGTGTTAAAAATACACTAATCTGATCCTGTATTCTGCTTTTAAAGACATGGGTTAACTTTGCGCAGCACAGGAATGATGAGAGGTTGGGGCCAGTGAGGAAGTTCATTTGGTTAAAAGAAAAAGAAAATAAAAGAAGAAAAAGCACCCAGGTTGTGTGGAGTTTGGAAGGATGGGAGGTTAGAAAAACTTTCGGCAGAATTATGTGTCAGCCTCTTTAGTGCTTTGGTGAAGCTTTGTAAAAATATCTTTTGAGTTTTTCACTCTCCAACTCTGCCTCAAGGTCTTGGATCTTCCGTAAGTATACACACTCCAAATGAGATCACGAGTTGTGCTGAATAACACCTTCTGTTTTAAACACTTCTCTGTGTTGCGTTTTAGAACTTCCTACCCTCTTAAGAAAAGACCCTATGGCTTAGAGGCCTGCTCTTTGACTCCTCTGTAACTCAAAGCCAGTGGGCAAGCAGGGTTAGCTCAACAAGGAATTATTTAACAGACCTCAGATCTCAGTGCTAACTTCCTCACTCTTACAAAAACCCAGACACAGAGCTTTCCTTCATTTGCACTAAGCTGATTGCTGTAAACATTATGAATATTTTGAATATGCCATGGCTTTAATGAGTATGTGGTTGGCTTTGGATTTGCTCTGTCACTATGTTTGATTTGTCTACTTCTTCTGCTTTCTAAGGGTTTATTGGTTACTTAACCCTTTTATAGGTGTTGCTTGCTTTTTAGATGTGACTAAGCATTGCTAGATGAGTTACAATTGTGCATGTTTGGAGATTGGGGTTAAAGAAAGGAAGGAAAACATGCTAATTAGTAAAATACTCATTTGATGCTTTATCTGGATGAGTTTTTCAATTGGGTCCTCATTCTCTCTTCTTGGTATTTTATATAATGTACTTGAGGTGGCACAAGAAATACTAAAGAGGAGAATTTTTATGACAACCTTAAGTGAAAGAGGATTTGATTAGTGTTACGTTACATGTTTGCCAATAGAGGCAGGGTAAAATCTTGTTGAGAGGAACAATGATGGAAACTGCCAAACAACTACAGTGTTTTACTGCTGGAGAACAGGATCAAGGATTTAGTCAGGTCATGCTGCTTGAAGAGTTGATCACTACCTGCCACCTCTACAGCAAGGGATATTTTTACTGATGATGAAACCCTTAAAGCTATGCATGTGTAAAATATATGCATAATCTTTTCATGATTAATCTCTATTCTTTTATTAACCATTGGGAATTTCAGTATACACATGGATAGTCAAAAATACATTCCCAGCATTGCTCATCTATGTCTTAATCTTATTCAGTGTCAGTTCATTGTATAGGCTGTGCCCCACCTAACAAGAAAACTCCTTTTGTATTTTTATCTAGTTTCAGTGAGCATTTCTTTGTTCTCATAAAAAAGTGCTTCGTTTATCTTTTTCATAACTCTGTTTTGTCAGACTTTCTTGCCCCCTAATAAACAAAACAGATTAAATTGTTACAGACTGTCTGCACAATGTAGCCTTATTCTGCCTAACCTTTCCTTGTTCTACATCTAAAGAATGTCTTAGAGAGGCATCATCTTTAAGCAAAATATACTGTATAAGGGTACATAGTTCTTTACCAGATGTTATTTTCAGTCATTTTCTGTTCCTCCTCTAGTATCCCCTGATTTAGATTT
Organism: Platysteira castanea; assembly: GCA_013397175.1. NCBI lineage: Eukaryota > Metazoa > Chordata > Aves > Passeriformes > Platysteira > Platysteira castanea. The sequence goes on from VYXC01012417.1 coordinate 17,627, forward strand.
TTGAAGACCATTACCTATTGAGCAGAAGTTCCCACTGATTTAGCAAAGGTTTTTCTGATACCTTTGAGTGGTTACAATGCTTAAAATGTGAAAAAGACCAATAGATCATGCATGAGATACAAATATAAGTTTACCTAGTCCATTGGTGTAAATACAAGAAAGCAGTGAAAGTGCTGAAACTGCTGAAACGTAGACACATATTAGGTAATGAATGAATATGTAAAACTTTGATTTTGTCAGCTAAAGAATACACCAGCATAGTCACATAAGACTTAAAAGTGTTTCAGCAAAATGGCTTTTTTGTGACTGCTTAGTTTTCCAGTTATATATTGTGAGAGGTTTTAATGGTATCTTTTTGTACTTAATCTGAAAAGATATTGCAGCAGCAGATTATACAAGAAAGTGACTTGTGATATGTAGTAAGAGTTTTCCTTTGGTGACCTCAGTGAAAATTTCCAGAGGCGAAGTGCAGAACACCCAGCTGTGCACAAAAAAAATGACCTCATGGTAAGGTTTGCATGGATCCCCTGTACCACAGGCTGACATCCCACTCTGCCCTCATCCAGCTGCCAAAGGACATGGCTTTTGGCACCCATCCATCTGTTTTCATACTCTTGGTGATGGTCCAGGTTCCATGTTTTGAAACCATCCTACCCACATAATTTCAGAGCAGCCTCTGAATGTCTCCCCACTTCCTTCACATAAAGAGGATGAAGGTATGCTTTGTATGTGCATGTTATATATCACAGACTCACAGCATCACAGAATTAACTAGGTTGGAAAAGACCTTCGAGATTGTCAGGTTTAACCTGTGACCTAACACCTCCTCATCAACAAACCATGGCACTGCATGCCACATCCACTCTTTTTTTAAACACATCCAGGGACGGTGACTCCACCACCTTCCTGGGCAGCCCATTCCAATGCCCCATCACTCTTTCTGTGACGGATTTTTTTCTGACGTCCAGTCTAAACTTCCTCTGGCACAGCTTAAGGCTGTGACCTCTCATTCTGTAAGTGGTTGCCTGGGAGAAGAGACTGATCCCCATCTCTGCACATAACTAAAGATCTAAAAATCACATGTAATATGGACAGTAAGAAAAAGGTCCAGAAGGTTTCCACAAAAGACTACACAAACCAGAAGAACCAGCCAATAGTTCATGAAACAGAAAATGTTATTTCAGTTAGATTATGGACATAAAGGGCAAGTGGCATGGAACTCCAATCACACACAGTGTGGGGAGAGTACTGCTGCCTGTGGGACCATAGAATCACAGAGTCATCAAGGTTGGAAGAGACCTTCAAGATCATCTGCTTCATCCATCAACCTAGCACCACTACAACCACCCCTAAACCATATCCCTGGGCCACACAAAGACACCTCTTAAACAGCTCTAGAGGCGGTGACTCCACCACCTCCCTTGGCCACTTACCCNTCCAGTCTAAACTTCCTCTGGCACAGCTTAAGGCTGTGACCTCTCATTCTGTAAGTGGTTGCCTGGGAGAAGAGACTGATCCCCATCTCTGCACATAACTAAAGATCTAAAAATCACATGTAATATGGACAGTAAGAAAAAGGTCCAGAAGGTTTCCACAAAAGACTACACAAACCAGAAGAACCAGCCAATAGTTCATGAAACAGAAAATGTTATTCCAGTTATATTATGGACATAAAGGGCAAGTGGCATGGAACTCCAATCACACACAGTGTGGGGAGAGTACTGCTGCCTGTGGGACCATAGAATCACAGAGTCATCAAGGTTGGAAGAGACCTTCAAGATCATCTGCTTCATCCATCAACCTAGCACCACTACAACCACCCCTAAACCATATCCCTGGGCCACACAAAGACACCTCTTAAACAGCTCTAGAGGCGGTGACTCCACCACCTCCCTTGGCCACTTACCCCAATCCCTAACCACAGTTGGCACAATTTCAGTGATTCTTTTTTTAAAATATCTAATCTGAACCTTCCCTGGCACTACTCAAGGCCATTTCCTGTCATTCTTTCACTTGAGCCATGGTAGAAGGGACAGATCCCCACCTCAACAAACCTCCTTTCACATAGTTGTAGAGACAATGGGGCAGTGCAGCCTGGGAATGACTATTCTTCCTTCACCTTAGTGAAAGGCTATGTAGAAAGGAGCAGAAATCTGTCTGAGAAACAGGAGAGGGATGGAATGA
>VYXC01012417.1:21026-41148 GCA_013397175.1 Platysteira castanea
ACGGTGACTCCACCACCTTCCTGGGCAGCCCATTCCAATGCCCCATCACTCTTTCTGTGACGGATTTTTTTCTGACGTCCAGTCTAAACTTCCTCTGGCACAGCTTAAGGCTGTGACCTCTCATTCTGTAAGTGGTTGCCTGGGAGAAGAGACTGATCCCCATCTCTGCACATAACTAAAGATCTAAAAATCACATGTAATATGGACAGTAAGAAAAAGGTCCAGAAGGTTTCCACAAAAGACTACACAAACCAGAAGAACCAGCCAATAGTTCATGAAACAGAAAATGTTATTCCAGTTATATTATGGACATAAAGGGCAAGTGGCATGGAACTCCAATCACACACAGTGTGGGGAGAGTACTGCTGCCTGTGGGACCATAGAATCACAGAGTCATCAAGGTTGGAAGTGACCTTCAAGATCATCTGCTTCATCCATCAACCTAGCACCACTACAACCACCCCTAAACCATATCCCTGGGCCACACAAAGACACCTCTTAAACAGCTCTAGAGGCGGTGACTCCACCACCTCCCTTGGCCACTTACCCCAATCCCTAACCACAGTTGGCACAATTTCAGTGATTCTTTTTTTAAAATATCTAATCTGAACCTTCCCTGGCACTACTCAAGGCCATTTCCTGTCATTCTTTCACTTGAGCCATGGTAGAAGGGACAGATCCCCACCTCAACAAACCTCCTTTCACATAGTTGTAGAGACAATGGGGCAGTGCAGCCTGGGAATGACTATTCTTCCTTCACCTTAGTGAAAGGCTATGTAGAAAGGAGCAGAAATCTGTCTGAGAAACAGGAGAGGGATGGAATGAGACCACAACCTTGTTCTTGACCTGCCCTTCTGTGAACTTATGGCTCTAAACAGCAGAATAACAAATTATTGGGCAATACCTTTCTATCACCTTAGGCAAAACCCTGCCCAAGGCTGTGCCAGACTCTGGTCAAGGCTGTCAGCCTCATATCTTTCTGTCAGCCAGCAAACACCTGTCCCAGAGTGTCATGGGCCACAACTGGCCTTTGGCCCCTGTGATAGGGCACATCACTGGGGTTGGAGCCAAGAGCTGGTCAGTTTTGATTCTGTAACTTTGAGTCAGCCCCCTTGCAGAAGGGACCTAATCTCTGGCTGTGTGACTGAGGATAAGAACCTGTCATTTTGTGGTCCTGTCACTGGATCTGCAGCTATGAAAGGCAGTGTATGTCAACAAACTTCAGGTATACAAGCCATTCTAGGGTAAAATCCTTAGGCCTATCCCAAAGGCCCCTTCGAGACCTTCCATAGATTCTGTGTTCTGGGGAGCAGTTCTATGTGGATGTCTCGAGCAATCTGCAGTGTGGCTCTACATAAATATTTAGACTTTTTCTTTTAACCACAAGAGTTACTAAGTGGCAGTTTTCCTCCTATAGGAAGATAGATACTTTGGTGTGTGGGTCAGCATCAGTCCTTAGCTGGAAGATTTTTCAAATGAGATAGATATCCCCTTTCTTGTGGCAATCTACTGCTTCAGCCTCAAGAAATGGGTGTTTTCATTCTGTATATACTTAGAAGTTGAAGATAAAGTATCTCATAAAAGAAGGTCCAGTGGGAAACCTGTCCCAGGATACCAGTTAAATTCAATGTTTAATCTATGCTCTGTCATCTATGAAAAAAAAAAAAAAAAGAGAATAGATCTGCTTGAGAATAGATCCTGCTGATAAATTAGAATAATCCTTGAAGTCCACTGTAGACCGTACCTGCCTGTGTGGTGGTTGTGGGAAGTGTTAAGGTATGATGAAACACAGGAAAAGCAGTATGGAAGAATGCGATAGCTATCTTTCTCCTCTTCGATAACTGCCAAGTATCCTGGATTGTACCAAGTAGGAACACGCTGGCCCCACCTTGAATTTCACCATATCATTCAAAGATGCTGCTGCCTAAATAAAAATCCATTTTAAAAGAAAATTCTTTCCTGTCAAAGATGAAAGTATGATTTCACCACTTTTATAAATTTAGAATTATACAAAACATTTTAGCTCAACTTCTTTGTCTTTTCTTCCTTTCTGAAAATGCACTAAGACTTTGCAGTCATTATTTTCCTGTTTTCCTGTCTAAGTCATATTAATGTGACATTTATTTTTTCACTTCTGTGTGGCTGGTTTGCATTGGAAAGTGATTCTGCATTTCTGGCTAAGTTTTTTTCCAAACACGATAGAGCTGAATCAGGGTTTATATCTGTGAATGTCTCCAAGTTTCTTTATCTGTCCAAGGCAGCAGGTTTCTTATCTGACAGCCTTATAATTATGGAAGTAGCTGCATATTAATGATTCGGTGCTTACATAAACAACTGGCCTCAGAGAAATCTAATGAACTAACTTGCAGGATTTGATTTTGCCTAATTAAATGTAAATAATGTTTAATGTTGTATGTGACAGGATTTCTCCAGAAACTTAGGGAGGTTTTTATGCAACCAATGCACTATTATGAATGCAGAGTGAGTGCCATACTGAACATCATGAAATTGCATGTCGTGTTTTGTTTTCAGTATTTATCTGTCTATGTCTTTAAATAGAAAACAAAGATATTTAAGATCTGGTGCAGCTTATGATATTGAGTATCAGAAGATGCTTGTGCTATGCATAACTACATGCTACTCTGAACTGCTTCATCTCTTTCTCTCAAAGCAGACTATTAGCCTGAAAAAATTTTCAATCAATTAGGATCATTTTGGTATCCATCAAAACACTTTTTTCTTCCTTTCTACAATGTTACGTATAAGCAATTTGAAGTGGTTTTATTCATTAGATACAATGCAGATAGAGCTGAATCATCAGATGCTGTCTCTCTTTTCATTGCACGGGAACATTTTGTAAACAAAATCCAGAGTAAAATGGATTTACAGCTTTTCATATGTGTGTGTATGAATTTGTTTGTGCTATGATTAGGAATCCAAGAAGGATGGACCTACTCACCTCTGGGAAAAGACTACAGCAGCTATTTTTATTCCAGTCTGCATTTCTCCATGTGGTGTCTGTGTAATTCAGGTAACTAAATCACTACAGTCCTGCCAGACTGCCTATGAATATGCATGCCTCAACATCCCGATTTCTACATGTACTTCTTCGAGGTAGAGAGGACTTAAAATTTTTGCTGGGATCAGTGCTCTGAAGAGGGCTAATTGTTATTCAGAGATATGAATGAGCTGTCATAAATTGAATAATGACATTACCTGAGGAGGACACCTTGGATAATGTAATGTGAAACAGCACCAGTGGACATTATCCTTTATTTATGAAATGCCACCTCACCTCAACACCCCACCTTTCCACTCTTCAGGAATCTTGAAATAAAACCATGCAATCAAACCATGGTAAGTTACTAAATGGGAGAACAGAGAGAAGACAAAAAGATAAGATTTGTAGTCTTCTTTGGGACATGAGTACATTTATCCTAAGATTTGTCTTACATATCCTGATAAATAGGAAATGGATTTGAATATATTATTCTACAGCTGTAAAATTGTCAGTATTTTCCTTACATGGGTAAGTCCTCATACAACTGTACCTAAGGACAGATAAATAAAAAAATAGGCTGTTATTCCATGGACAGTCTTTAAGAGATTAAATCAAGCAAAAAGTCTTTGCTTTGCTCTCATACAGAACTTAGACAACAACAAGTTTTCAGAGTTTCTTCATAAATATCACTATTAGGGAAAAATGTTTTCTATTTTAAACCATGCTGCTTCTCTGCCAGGCCCAGTGAAGAACAGGTACTCTAAATTTTGGCCCTGTGTTCTGCCACATGCCTGTGCAGACCAAACATATTTTCAAATGGATGCGGATTTCATTTGCATTGTGTTTACAACTGAGTTTGGATTGACACAGATTTTATGGTACTGATATACATACAGGAGATCAAAGCCAGGCTCAATACCTCTTTGGCTGATGTGTTCTCTCAGATGGAATTCCTTAGGTGTGATTGTTGAGGCTGGGGATGGTACTGCTGGCATTTTTTTGTCTTTCAGCTTTTGTGGCTGCTGCAACATTTGCTCATTTCTGTTCTTTCACCTTATGTTCCTGAAAGCATATCCAGGTGACCCTGCAATCAGTAGAAAACTTATGACTAAATGATACTAAAGAGAAAATATCAATGAATGTTATATCAATATATATTCTATTGATAAAGAAAACTGCCAAAAAATGTGGAGTGTGTTCATTTCTCATCCTTGCTTTTCCTCTGTATCTTTTTTATTATTATTTTACTGGTTATTTCTATCATCCAATTTTTTAAATTTATATTGTTTATACATACATTTCTATATAGACTTTCAAAATGAGATAAAGAGCTGAGTTTTATTCTGACCTAGTTTTGGTGATTTGGCTTTATTTATTTTTGTGTTTTCCTCCTCATTCCCACTTGACTACACTGAGTTTCCATTAACTTTCCATTTTAAGTGAAAGTGCTGATGAGTACATGAGTAAGATTGAGCTACAGATTCAATGATGTGGAAAGCTGAATTAGATCTTCAGTAACACCCTCAAACATGCACATATATATGCAGTGAGACACATTTACTTTGGCTGTGAGCACAAAGCAGGCAAAGCCACAGAGAACTGTAATTCCTTCTTTTCCCCCCCCTTTTTTTTTTAAGCAAAGCAAAATTCCAGTCTCTTTCTAGTTTCTGTTTATCTGCCCTATCCTGCTGAGAATTCATTTCAGTGAAAAAAGGCTTTGTTTACATTTATATTGTATGTATAAATATCATTGTATAATTATGATTCAAGGACTTGTAAGTGACACTTGAGACAGGGCAAATACTGTAGGCAGATGAGCTGGTTAGAACGTGTCAAAGTATTGCAACTAGGTCTAGATATTCTTTTAGTTTTCAAGGTGTTATTTGCTTCACTTCAAAAATATGTTTAAGTATAAAAAAATATGCTTTCCAGAGCAAAGGTATTTTAAAAACCATTATTTTTATGTGCTTTCCAGTATTTCTGGCATGCACTATAACATTTTTATCTTTCTTACCAGCCATATTCAGAGATTTTTTTAATCAAATCGTTCATGGTTTAGTTTTAGAGTCACAAGAACACGCTGTGATTTTAACATCTACAGACATAAATAAAACCCACAGCACAATGCATAATAATGTCTCACATTTGGTGGAGTTCGGTAAATACTCTGTAAGGGACTTCTGGTATGAAATAGCTATTCCATGTGAATCCACATTGAGACACACAACAGAATACTGTTCAGACACTGCAAGTCATTTCAAATCAGCTTAGACCTCCCTCAAAACCCTTAAATAGTAATGAAATTGAACATGCATGCAAGGCACCGTGCTTTGCCCTACAGCAACTGTAGTCACAGGTCTGCTTCTTGCCATTTGTTCCCCATTTAACCAGCATAACACATCACTGGTGAACATATATGTGAATATACTGGTAATAAAACCCCTGGAAGAAGTAGCTGCTTCAATATGAGGCAGTTGTCCCAACACCCCCGGTTCTTCAGCCCCATCTCATTGTAAGAGTTTTTGGCTGAAATTCAGATCAGGATAAGGATTTGAAGCCGGACTCTAACAAGTACGGTTATATTCAGTTTAACAAGATGAGATTGAAAAGATAAATTGAAGGCAGTAGTTTTGGAAAAGTAATTATTTATTTCTTATGTCCAGGGCTTTGGATTCTTTTCTCTTTTAGGTAAAACTTTGTAGCCCAAACAACATAATGAACTGGTTCCAAAGTCAAAGGAACCTGTATAAATCCAGAGTCATGTCACTTGCTTTAGTAAAATTATCCCAGATTTACACCTGTGTTGGTGAGAACAGAGGCTGTCCAGTTAAGCTTAAACCAATTACTAAAAATAACTTTGTTTCAGTTTTCTACTGATGGAGTGGTTAACATGTTTTCATTGTGTTGATATCGCCTAGTTTCACTTTGCAATGCATATCTACTCAGAGTAGAAATGGTTAAATATGAAGAAGCCAGGTTATTACGCATTTCAATTCCAGAGTCAAATATAAAAATTTCTATTATAGGGACAATTAATTACATCTCAAAATGGCAAATGTGCATCCTTGTCAGGTAGAGTGTACTCTGATGGCCTTTCCTCAAACACTGAATGTGGAGATTTGATCTCTTCTAATGGTGCTGAGAAAAGGGTAATTACGCTATGGTCAAAGCTAATTTGCTTTCTGCCAGATGAACTGTTGTATTTTATTGTACGCTGACATTTTAAAGTAATTACGGCACTGTTGACCTTAGACAATTCCAGTTGTATCGCTGTCTACAGCTGCAGCGTTCTACCTTTGGCTGGCAGACAGCGGCTGTAACGAGGTAATGACACGGACAAAGAGCACCATATGGGGCTCCTTTGAGATACACAAAGCCCAGTGAAAGGAAACAAGAAAATTTTAACATCATCATTTCAGCCACCCATTTCTACAGCCATAAAAGGTCCCATCCCCCTGTACACAAAATGCCCTGAATACTTGGTCACATACTGTATATCTGTGTGTTTTCCTTCTGTAAATGGCAGCGTGCATTAAGAAGAAAGAGGTCAGGTAGAACTGAATGTGACGGACTGGTCTTTCTCTGACATGAGTTCAAAGGCTAAAGACTATTGATTGAGATAAAAGCCTAGGTTCCTATCTAATGTTAAAGACACTCCTTGTTGTCTGAAAGCTGTGCACATAATTAGGCTGAAAGAAAAGCACTTCATCCAGAAAATCACTATAAACTGAGCTTCATTAAACGTAGATATTAGTTAATTTAAAGGCAGACATTATTTTTCACTGATATATTTTAATGGTTGTCTCTTCTAAGCTAAGAAATATAATCATGTGCAGAGAGCTTCCTGGTTAATGTATTCCTGCTAGGACAGAAAAACAGATTGCTATCACTCACAGAGAGTAATGCTTTATTCTCTTGGAGAAAAAAATGTAGGCTATTGAAGACAAAAATTTATTGTTTCAAAGAGCTGGTAGAAAACTGAAATTTACTGTTGCATTAAACATTTTCCTACTGTTTTGTGGCATGGGCAATAGAAATGTTCACTAATTCAAAGCAGGCAACAGGATTTTACCTGTGTCATGCTCTACAACTTACATGATAAATGTAAAGAGATAGTGGAAATGATTCTATGATTGTAAATCAGTTAATCTCCGTAGGAGTTAGTTTTCCACAACGAAGTCTTGTTAGAAACAGTAAGAAAAAGGAGATTACAGTTGGCATGTGTCAGAAAAATTACATCTGAAGAAACAGGTTAGTCCCAGCATTCAGTGTTGCTCTCGGCTCTGAACTGATAATATCATTTTTTAGAAATCTAGTTTTCAATTTTGCACAGCTCATCTGGTTGTGGGTGAATATTGCATGGAGATATAACCTATGCATCCTAAAAGCCTGTGTTCTGAGAATACCATCTCTTTATGAGGGGTTCTGGAATGGGAATGGTGTTCTAAAAGTTAAACTATGATTCAATATAGAATTCTGTAACTCTGGCTACTTATTTAAGTTAGATTTCTGGCCCAGAATTTACATGTGAGATGCCTATGTTTCTAATAATTGTCCAGTCTTATGTTTCAGTTCTGGACTCTGGATATATTTTTGGGGGTGGGGGGAAATACTGTGAAAGCAATTTTCTTATTTTGTTTTTCCTTTTTAATACTTCTGTTATCGCATACAAAAACAGATGCACTGGTGGTGAATGAAACAAGGGCCATCACTCTGTGCATAAAAGGCCTGTGTTGTCAACCACCCAGAAAAACACCATTTCTGTGCCTGAAACGCAGAGTGACAAAAGGCATAAGCCATGCCAGCTGCTTTATGGCCATGCTTTCTGTAGTGATACTTTGCAAGAGGGCATAAAGAGAAGCCGAAAAGGAAAAGATTATAAACAACCTGGAATTAAAAAAAAAAAAAAGGTATATCTGTAGCATTGTAGAATTACATTGTAGAGTTGTGTAGAGTTGCAAGAGTGAGATAGAGAGGTGCAATATATTTTAATAGAAGACAAACACATGCCCTTAACACACTGCAAAGGTGATACAAAGGAGAAATAAACTGTGTTCCAGATGTTTATATTCACACTGCTAGCCTGGAAGTAGAGATTCAAGGAAATGTGAAGGCATAGATGATCTTTTTCTTTATCCAGAATGCAGAGCAAAAGCAAAGCATATGACGACTCACTCAACCTAGTCTTACAATAAAGTTGTTAGTCTCTGGTATCTACTCATCAAGAGCGGTGACAAAAAAATATCTGTATGGCAAAAGAGCAATTTATCCTAAGATGTATAAACATATAGATATTTCCCCAAAGAATAAGGTTAGATAGCATCAAGGAAAATGTATTGTCTGTATAGTGTTTTCAAATTTGGTAGTAATTTGTCCTGTGTCTGTGTTCCAAAGCAGATGGAATTTGAGGCTAAAACATCTCTGTTATAATATGAGGTTAGATGCTGCAGCTATTTTTTTTATCACAACATGCATGCTTGCTCTATATCCTGTACATCTTGTGTTTGCTCTGTATGCTGCAACAGCTAAAGCTCAAAATAGGACTCTGCTTCATGCATAGGCAGCAGCTTGAGTCAGTTGAGCCAGAATGGGTTTATCTTCCTAGCCAAGCTAAGCTTATCTCAGCTAGAAATTGCACTTTGCATGTTCGATAATTCACAGGTAAAGAATTACAAATTGCACCCCAGAATGTTTTATGCAGATTCCATATGGGACATGCATGGATTGCTATTCATACAGCTTCACTGAAAAATGGCTTGGAATGGGGCAAGAGTCATTTGTGATCTTTTAAATTAGAAATGGGAATACATTTTTCTGAACTATTAGCACAGTCATTATTTTTATGTTGAAATTGTTGATGATGCCACCTATATTCCTTGGTGGAGGTCATAACGCAGGACAAGATCCACTATGGATCTTTGTGGAGCTGTATTTTCACTCTTCAAATTGGCTTCCATTTAATGTGAATTCTTATGAAAGCTAACTGAGGGAGAGTTACATTTCCTGATGGAAAATTAGATTTAGGGAATAAGCAACCTATGGCAGGAGAGAGAAAATGTAAAAGAAAAGAATTTGGAGGATGGCGACAACAAGGAAAAGAAAAGATCTTGAAACAGAGAACTGACAACTGGTATCAAGGATGAGAAAGAGGGGAATTTTGAGAAATTCATAAATCAGGGGCATTGTAGGTGAAGTACTCATTTAAAACAATTGAGAAGATAGGGTGGTAAAAAAAAGAAGAGAATCTGAGAAGAAAAAGAGGAAAACTAGTAGAATGGAGATTTCAGGCTAAATTAATCCAGACATTTTGCTGCAATATTTTGTGACTTACTGTTTCATCGAGGATTTCATATTTGGATACATTCTTTGTCTTTTGCAATATTTATATTTAGTCTTCATCTTTGCGTGTGAAGATACTGGAAGCAGATCAGAAGAAATTTTTTAACTTTTTTGAAAATTTCCAGAAGTTATTTTCTTTTAGAACAGAATGACTCCCTTAACTCTATTTGAAATGAACTAGCTTTCCATGCAAAGCTTTTTAGTGTCGTAAAAGATAGTAACTTTAATCAAATATATATATATTCATTAAGGGCCATTCTAGATCTGTGTCAAATATGTGACCCTCCAATCTGTGTGCAGTTAGCTGTGGCTGTACTGTCTCCTCATTACTATATTGAATTGATTGCCCATGAAATAGTCTGTTGACCATTTTTCTATCAAAACAAATTTAAAGACACATATCTGGAACATAAAAAATATAACTCAGAATGCTGACATCGAGCCTTTTTGAGATATAATGAAGCAAAAATACATTGTCTAAAAACCATCACTTTCTTTTATTCTGATTTAAACATTCATTTCCAATACCAACAGTTTATTCCTAATTTAATTTATTTAACTTTAAAGTTAAAACTTTCCTATGGATAGTAAAATGGTTTCTTAGCATTCCCTCAAAAGTAGTAAAATTTGGACTGTGGCAGCAATAACAAATTCAAATGCTTTTAAAAAGGGAAACCTTAATTTATTTCCTAGGTTACAGCTTATTGTAGGCTATTTGATTACACAGCAGACATGCCCACATTATCTGTTTTGAATATAACCTTGATCCTTCAGAGAAGTTAAAATTTCTTTCAATATGGAAATCAATAAAGAGGTAATGACAATATAATTGGAGACGAGTATACATATATATATCAAAGTAAATGTTGCTCACTTTACTTATAATTCCTATATCAGTTTATTGTGGTTTGTTGGTTTTGTTGGTTTTTATTATGTTGTTATTTTTTTCAAGAGGATAGTAGTAGCACTTTTTCTACACAGAGCTCTAAAAGGCATCATTTGCCTTCCAGAATTTTAATAGGAACTTCTGCCTACATAGCCAAACCTTTAATCTCAGTTCTGGATTAAAAAAAATAAATAAACAAAATTCTTTTTAAGAGCTTGACTTTGACAGTTAAATATTCATTTGTTGCAGTCCAGTTCTGGCCTGCACCTTCCCTGAAGACAGCCTTGACCACAGAGGGAATCACGAACAATATTTTTGGTAGATATTCATGGATGTTTTATTTCTCTGACCACATGGCAGCCAGAAGAGACACAGACCGACCACATGGTAGCCAGCCAGGCACGAACTCTTTTTCAACTCTCCCCCCAGACCCAGGAATCATGGGACAACCACAGTGCCCGGGGCGGGCAAAACACCGATAACCAATAACGAACAGGATAACCCCCAGGAGCCTGTAAACCCCGCAGACCATGCTTCAGCTTCCATGGCCCATCCCCCAGGGGGGCACCCCGACATTCATTTACTAAAGAGGTACTGGACTTTTTTCTCTCTTTAGGAAAAGTTCCAACTTGTTTCTGCTAAGTCACTTGTAAAAGAGTCTTTCAGCAAGTCTGGGTCAGCCCTTGGTCACACACTGTTCATGCTCAGAGTGACTAGTGTTTCCCTTCCTCACCATCCAAGAGTACCACAGGTTTTGGGGAAGTGTTACTTCTTTCATAGTCCTTCGGCCAAAACCTTGTTTGTTGGAAGCCATCATGCCCCTGTTGCTCTCTGTAGTAACCACAAAGTCAGAAGTGGAAAATTATTTCAATTTTAGAGTTACAGTTTAAAAATTTTTCTCTTAAATGCATGATTTCAATGGTAATGAAAAAGCCCAGCTCTACAGATAGCTCCCTATTTTTATGTTTTAAAATTTTCTGCTTTGTAGTCTTTACTGCGTCCTAATTTGGATTTTCTGCAGTGTTTTTGTTGTGTCCTAGCTCTCCTTTTGTTTCTATACTATTCATTTTAATTAACCTAATTAAAGAATTGTTGTCTACCTATAACTCTAAATAGAACAACTTGAGCTGCAAAGTTCAGATTATATCAGAATTTAGAAGTTTCATAGGTGATGTGAACTTTCTTTGGCATTTAACCCCATTTGGCATAAATTTTTCAATTTATTTTAGCAAAAGTTTGTTACTAATGTCATCAAAGCAGAGTGCAAGATCACCTCTGAGCTACTTGTAACTCAGTTCATATCATTTCAGGATCTCAAGGGCACAGGTCTTCACATTTTAAGGCAGCTGAAATATATGGGTTTTAACTAATCATTATTCTCTCATTGAGTTAAATACGGTTCTGTTTCAGCGAGCTAGAATAAAACTTTCTTTAGGGCTATGGTCAGGAAAGTTTGCTACACTCTGTTCTTTAGGGACTCTACTGCAGGGTACTGAACTCATTGATCATGAAAACAGGACATTAAAGGAACAGTGCTTTTAAAAGGTGTTCTCTGGAGGTGTGTTAATCTCTGGCTAAAGTGGTCATGCACAGTTTCAGAGTGAGATCATTCACAGCACTCTGCTGCCTTCCCAGGTCCGTACATGAGAGCAAACTGATGACAATGCATCTATAATATTTTTCTATACGTCCTTCAGATGTTTGACATAGCCAAAAATTAAGAATCTTGTGTATATTTAGTTAACTGTGTACTAGTCAGTGGGGTTTTATGTTCTAAAGATTTAAACTCACATTTCCAGACTAACTGTAGAGGAGATAGTAGTGTTATCACCTGGTAATTCATTTTTTTATCTCCGACAGGGTACAGTTATTCTTCAGAGTAAAGTAACTAACACCTTTACAGAGGGTGTCATGCCTGCTGAGAGAAACTGAGGTTTATTTTTTATTGGAAAGGTGTAAGAGAGAGGGCAGTAAAAGAGGAGGACAGGACCTCAGACAAATGACAAGCATTAAAGGTTCACAGATAGATGGAAAAAAGTTAACATTGCCTATGTAGAACAGCAATTCTGGTTGGTTAGTTTATAGGAAAAATAAAATGGGTCAAACTTAAGACAGTGTGTATTTGAGCTGTTCTGTATTTTCCTCCTTAATTTTCATATATTTTGCCTTCTCTTGTGCTTTTTATATAGTACTTGAAATATTTTGGTTGACACTGGAGCTTTATAAAGATGATCCCGTAAACTTTGTCACCCTTTGTTTTGTTGTGAGTATGGCTGTATATAATTACCTAAAATTCAGGATGAAAACCGAGTCCACTTATTTTAAATTTGCTGCCCATTAACTTCAGGTAGAAGACAGGAATTCTAACCTGAAAACAGCGTGCATCTCAAACTGGCACAGAAGTCTGTTTTTGCAGATTATGGCTGGTTTAAGAAACCTCTGAACTGTCACGTACCATCTGAATTAATGAGGACATACAGGTCTAAGGTCTCTAAAAAGGCCCATCTAGATTAGAATTGATTAATCCTGTGGTGGGCTGCAGAGTATTATTAGAGTGACAACAGATGTAGGTTTTGTGTAAGCATAATTTCGTAAAGATCATCAGCTGTATTCTTTAATTAGTGATGATCACCCATAACTTGACTGTTGTGAAAATTTCTCCAAAACCATTAACACACATTTGCTGAGAAGTAACTTTGTGAAGAAAAACAAAAGCCAAAGATATGATTTATAAGTAAGAAGATGTGTTCCAAAAAATTCAATATGGAACACAAATCCTTTCAAATATTTGAATTTCTGACAGAATTCCTATTTCTATATTATGCATGAATTTCCTCCTTCCTATTGAAGTCGTTACTTCTTCACTTTTACAAACAAAATTAACTGTTAAATCATGTAGTGACTGAAAGATAATGCAACTATCATATAGATATACCTAAAACCAAAACTGCAGTTTTGAACTCCATGTAGCATTGAGAACTCAAAAATATTCTGATTCAAATTTGACAGCTGTTGTTTCTGTAATCAGTTAATATAAAGCCTGTGATCCGAATACTAATAAAGACCTATTTCTTTTTAACATAAACACTGAATGCTAAGCCCAGTGGAGTGCTGAAGACAATGGAATTTGTAAGATATAAATGTGGAAACAGAATAAAAACAATCTAAATGAATCTTTGTGGTATGTTAAATATTTCCTGTTCTATAACTCTACAGAAATAATTCCATAGAAGAAATTGATCACTTGCTAAAACACCATCTAAATGGTATGTCAGCTGTTTGCATGGTGTTATTGGTATCATTTAAAAACCTGTTCTGTAGAAGAACAAGAGACATTATTCTGTTAAAAGACCTTTTTATTTTTTGCATTGTGGTTTTGCATTCCAGTGTTCAATCAATTGAGTATCACAAAACCTATTAGGTATCTAGCCTTTAATTTCTACCCTTCAATATTAAATGGTCAAAATAAGTGGTTGTTTTAGAGTGATTATCATGACCATAATGAGGCCTGACACTTGTGACACTTCAGACACGCAACCACCAGCAGCTCCATCACAACAAAAGAGCTCCGAGTGCAACACATCGTAGTGGTGGGGAGAGTTGTGAGTTCACGGCTTTGCACAGCAGATGTGGCCGCACATCTTTGCACCCCTAAACACACATGCTCATCCAATCTGACAGATCAGACAATGGCACAAAAAACCCATCGCTGGTGCTTAAACAAAGACTTCATCTCTAAAGAGGCAAAGCTGTGTGCTGAATGTGTTGCCACTAGTAAATTTTCCAAATGGAAAACAATGTATATTTTATTAATGAAAAACAAATCAAACCAGAGATGAAAAGTGCATTGGTGCTTTTTTTGAACGTTTTATGAATGTTTTCTCCTTATTTCTGATATTTACCTTCATATTATCGTGCAAATGATTTTGTTAATTAGTTGTATATGCTTCACACAACAAATGCAAGGAAGCTAGGGGGAAGGAAGCTAGGGGACTGCACTAAGAGAGATAAAAAAATCATCACTCAAGTGAAATATGATTTTGCAGTCTTTAGTGTATAAATAGCATTTTTTCTTTAGTACTTATTTAAACAAAAAAATAAATGTATGAACTAGAGTCTTTAAAGTCAACTCTACCTGGGTAATTGAAAAATTTAATTTTAAAGAAGGAAATAGAAATCCCAGTTTTCTATTCAACTTAACAGCAACAGAGCATTAAAAAGTGAAGCTAGATATGTGCATATTTACCATAAGGGAGTGAACTGGGCATTAATGGGCTCTGGAGGCTTATTTGGAGACAGCTGCACTTATCATGAATCAGGAAAGTGAAATAGCAGCCCTGGTGTGCTGTAGGTCAGTCACAAATGTCGACTTCAGAGAGCTATAAATCTCCAGCATTACTTCAGCTGCCAAATCTCAGAACAACCTTCTAGCATTTTCCTATAATTTAAAGATTATGTAAGGTGTATAGTGAGAGTGTTAGATGAAAATATTAATTTAGAGATAAATCCTCTAAATGCTCTAAAGCAGCAGCTTCTGCTGAGCAGGATCATCTTCTGGTACCCTTCAAATAGGAATTGCTGCTAGTTTTGTCAACAGTAGGAGGTCATGGATGATTGCCAAACAAAATAAGGACTTTTTCAATAAAATGCTTTCAGTTCTTGGTAGTCCCAAGATATCTTCCTGTGCCATTTTATTAGTGATAGTTATACTTTGATATATTGTTTTATACTGACAACTCCTTGACAGAAATCTTAATTGTGAAACAAGCTGGAGTAAAAAGCAATTAATCACAGTTAACTCCTTCTGGCATGTCCAAAAAAGATATTTTGTTGTCACTTCTGAATGTTTTAAAGGTATTATCCAGGCTCAGAGATTTCATATCCAACTGTGAGGCTGCTGGTCTTCAAAATCTGATATTTACATGTTGAAATCCAAAGCTTTTAAGAAAAGTGGTGAAATTTCTTGGCAAATTAACATTTTGATTACTGTGAAATAGAAAAGGGGGTTGTATTGTTTTAAATTCATCAGCATCAGCTCTAGGAACAGACCTTTTAGCTCTTGATAATAGAACCTTGTAGTTAGGTATGCAGATTATTTAGTTTCTGCCCTGTTGATAGAAAGAATTTTTGTAAAATATCAGGACAATGAGAAAAGAGTAAAGTCAAAATTCCAGGGATTTTTTTTTGCAAGGTAAAGTGAAATCAATCATAAGAGACATGGTTGCCTGTGATAACATGGGCTCAACTTACAAAATTCTAAGTTCTGTATTCTGGTTTAAGCAGCAATTTTGCAGCCTACAGATTATGCAATAGATCTACAGTTCATCAATATGCAGTACACATAAGCTACATAGGCAATATCCATTAGCTGATTTTAGCTGACCAGCTGAGTGTTTTAATGAATGAATTAGAGTGTCAGACACTACTGTATTTCATAAGTTCCCAAATATGAAGTTGATGATTAAACTTTGTTAATTCTGATGACAAAGTATGGTAGGCCTGAAAAGTTGTCTCTTATTACCTGGAAAATGAGCGTAGCCCTTTACATCCAAAAGGGTCACAACTCTCGTATCTGATAGGCTCAGCTAATACAGTCTAGTTTGAGTTTCATATCACAGTGGACTTTGAGACATATGTATTAGTAAATGTTACGTATTTTTCTGTGTAAGCTGTTCAGGATCTCTTTTGTCATTCTGGTTGAGTAGGATTCAGTCTCCATCAAGTTCAAAAATGATCATCTCACGTTTGTGAAAATTTGACAAGTCCTTAAATATATTTCTTTAAATTTTTTTTTCTTCTTTTTTCAGCTTTGGAGATATATGAAGAATGTTTTCTAAGCAGTTGTCTAGTTATGATATATTTTCCATGGCAGTATGGCATTTCAGTATATGAAAGCTTTATTTATAATTTCAGTTTTCTGTTCCTTTTTTTTAAGCTGTTGTCTAAGGGATTGGTCTAAGGATGTGCAAATATACTGCATAGCATAGAAGATTATTTTTTCCATTCTTAGTCCACTGTAAAGCTTTAACAGCCCTGAAAAAACTTTTCATGCTTTATTTTTGTCAGCAAAGTGGACAGTGATACTGAGACCACCCGCAGCAAGTTTGCTGGTGACACCAAGCTGTGTGTTGCATTGACACGCTAGAGGGAAGCGATGCCATCCAGAGGGACCTTGACACGCTTGAGATGTAGGTCCATGCAAACCTCATGGAGTTCAACAAAGCAAAGTGCGAGCTCCTACCCTCGGGTCGTGGCAATCCCACACACACCCACAGGGTGGGCTGAGAAGTGACTGAGAGCAGCCCTGAGGAGACAGACTTGGTGGTGATGGTTGATGACAGCGAGCCAAACGTGCTCTGGGCTGCACCCAAAGGAGCGGGGCCAGCAGGGCAAAGGAGGTGATTCTGCCCCTCTGCTCTGCTCGTGTGGGACCCCACCTGGAGTGCTGTGTACAGTTCTGGTGTCCCAGCAGAAGGAGGACATGGAACTGTTGGAGCAAGTCCAGAGGAGCGCCAAGAAGTTGATAAGAGGAAGTGGATAAGAGGACCCCTAAAAGGACAGGTTGAGAAGGTTCTGGCTGTTCAGACTGGAGAACAGAAAGTTCTCTTCAGGTATCTGAGATACAAAGGCATAATACTCAACTAATTTCTCTCCTCTCCATGCTAAAGACATAAAGGGATCTGAATTTAACACACATATGACCTCAGAAATCTCTTATAACCTTAGCTCACCCTGGTTCCATTAAAAAAAAAAAAAAAAAAAAAGGTTTATTCCTCCTCAGATTAAACCAGTGTAACACACATATTGTAGTATTAAATACAGACCTGTATCACAGATGGGAGATCATACTGCTGTGATGGGACCTGGATATTTTGTCTGCCAAGGGAGCTGGAAGGCTCTGTGGCACACTGAGGTAAGCTCTTCCTTCTTGATAACCGTCAGCTGTCTATACAGTGTGGCTCCTCTGGTGTTCAACACTTCTCCCTCCATCCCTGTTGTACCAGTGGTCCCTTTAGAACACAGCTTTTCTCGCTAGGAATTAAAACTAACATAAGCTGGTTTTCACACTTAAAGTCTCTGCAAATTCCTCCAGAGCACTAGGTTTTTCTATCCAAACCAGTCCTCGGTCAGGTAACTACCACCTGGAATTGCTCCCCAGAAGTCTGACGTTATATATGCCAGTTTCCTGTGAACAATGAAGGAAGACTTCACAGCCCATATTTTACATTTAGAACACTGATAAAAGACAACCAATTACACTTCAGGAGGGAAAGTTGTGAAGTCAGTGCACCTGATCACATTCCTACAGATTACCTGCTTCAGAGCACATGATTGTGATCAGAACCAAGAATAACCTGTTTGCCATTTTAGAGAGAAGTGAAATCATACTACAAAAATACTTTGGGAATTATCCTGTCTTGTTCCCCATGCTCTGAGTCCTTTGTCTAGTTTTCAATGGATAGAGATCAGGATTTTGTAAAATGTATTTGTATCTCAGAGATATGTAAAGTAGGTAGACAGAACACCACTAAAAAAATGTGAAAATATAATAGCCTGCATGAGGCTAGTCTTAACTGCAAAAGCGAACATTGTTTCTGGAAAAAGTATGGTTAATTTTGATAACTTTAAAAAATAAATATAAAAGATTTTTTAAAATTATATGAATGCATAAAATTGTTTTCCATGTTACTTCAGTAAAAATCTGAAATAACTGGCAAGTAACATCTCATGTAATTTTTCTCTACTATTTTCAGTCATTTTGTGAAATGACTGGTTTCACAATCTGACTAGAGCATAAATTTAGATTTCTGTGATACTCAGCTTTTTTCTATGTTCACTGCCTGTTTTTTATTTTTGATACAAAANATCTCAGAGATATGTAAAGTAGGTAGACAGAACACCACTAAAAAAATGTGAAAATATAATAGCCTGCATGAGGCTAGTCTTAACTGCAAAAGCGAACATTGTTTCTGGAAAAAGTATGGTTAATTTTGATAACTTTAAAAAATAAATATAAAAGATTTTTTAAAATTATATGAATGCATAAAATTGTTTTCCATGTTACTTCAGTAAAAATCTGAAATAACTGGCAAGTAACATCTCATGTAATTTTTCTCTACTATTTTCAGTCATTTTGTGAAATGACTGGTTTCACAATCTGACTAGAGCATAAATTTAGATTTCTGTGATACTCAGCTTTTTTCTATGTTCACTGCCTGTTTTTTATTTTTGATACAAAAATTACAGGGTATTTGTTCTCTCTATACCAGGATAGATACATGATTTTCAAGCATATGTTGACGCCAGTTATTCATAGGCAGTGTCTCCAGTATTTTCAGTAAATTTACCATCATTGCTGGGAGAGGGTGCAAAAAGTCCTTTTATTTCTTTATGCAAAGATAAGGAGATTAAGGAAAGGAAACCCATGAAGTTCCTTTAGGGTTTTATCATTAAGTGTGAACAATGCTGTCATCTCCTGGATAAGCCGTAAGTCTAAGTATGGATACTGCAAATTCCATTAGTATCTCTTACTAGTTTTAACAAAATATTACTCAGGAATATGAGACCATTGGAATAATGTGGTAGCTATTCACTCTGGTTTTATTTCAGGATTTCTGTGTTATAAAATTTTAAAGTTATAAATAATGTTGTAATGGTTGTGATGGTGGCATGATTTGAGGGGGTTTTTGTTTGTTTGGGTTTTTTTGCTTTTGTCCTTTTTTTCCGGAAGCTGTGTTTTGGAAATGCTTCCTTTAGAAGGACATAGACTATTTAACTTCTTTTTCTAAGAGGAATCAAGAACTGCACATCTTAAGCATTCATCTTTGTGTCTTTCCTACTGCTTTCTAGCTAAATCAGTAGTGTGGGCAAAACCAGTTTGAGTTTTTGAGAAGAAAATTCCAGTAGCTGAGCTGTGTCTACTGCTTCTGTTTAGATGATATTTATAAAATATCCTCTGTGATATTTTCCGTTTGGCATAACTGTTTACCAACTTCATAGTTAATTTACCAACTTCACCATAGCAAGAAGATTAATTCTTTCTGCAAGACATTTTGCAAAAGCAATGCTTTACCAAAGCACCTCTCTTGGCAGAGGCTTCTGAGACAAACAGGCAATGGCTGGAGCAGCAAAGATTTCAGAAGAAGCCCTTAGGACTGATGAGCTCAAATTGGTAATGGGGGGAAACTGTAACATGCTTTATTGTCTCAGTGCTCTTCTGCAGCAGTATCTGACCCACAAATCTAAAAAATAAGGCTGTTATCTTCCACATGGGACAAGCCCAAGGCAGTTGTTGTTACATGTCCTGCCTTTGGTTGTACTGAATGTCTTTTGAGGTCAAGGATCGTAGTGGGTGCAGGAAGGGCTAACCTGCTCATATAAATCTTATTAAAGAGCTTCAAACCTGTATGGAAGAATTTTTGTTACCTGTTACTTCTACACAGCATGTGGAGCCTTTATTGCTACTATTTGTAGGTAGCACCAGGGCTGCTTTGGTGTATTTAGTAGATTACAAAAACACATGGTGAGGGAAGGGGCCATGACAGCTTCATGAGATTTGTTTTGCAAAGATCATTTGTAATAAAGTATGGAGTAGTGTTTGCAAAACTGAAATGGACTCTTGGTCAAACATCCAAACAAATTTCTGTGACTTCTGGAGAGGAAGCTCTTTAACTTGCTTAGAAAATGTAAATCTATGAATACGTCTCCTTACTAATATTAATTTGTTTTGATTAATGTGTTTTTACAGACAGGAATAGATATAAAATCATGATCCTTACTACCAGTAGTTTTCTTTGGTACAGTATTTGTAATGACTTTAATGTCTTAATATATTGTCACAGTTTGAACTGGTATGCATGGCTCATAATTAATGCTGTAATCAGAATAGTTAGAGG
>VYXC01012417.1:41241-78901 GCA_013397175.1 Platysteira castanea
AACACCACTAAAAAAATGTGAAAATATAATAGCCTGCATGAGGCTAGTCTTAACTGCAAAAGCGAACATTGTTTCTGGAAAAAGTATGGTTAATTTTGATAACTTTAAAAAATAAATATAAAAGATTTTTTAAAATTATATGAATGCATAAAATTGTTTTCCATGTTACTTCAGTAAAAATCTGAAATAACTGGCAAGTAACATCTCATGTAATTTTTCTCTACTATTTTCAGTCATTTTGTGAAATGACTGGTTTCACAATCTGACTAGAGCATAAATTTAGATTTCTGTGATACTCAGCTTTTTTCTATGTTCACTGCCTGTTTTTTATTTTTGATACAAAAATTACAGGGTATTTGTTCTCTCTATACCAGGATAGATACATGATTTTCAAGCATATGTTGACGCCAGTTATTCATAGGCAGTGTCTCCAGTATTTTCAGTAAATTTACCATCATTGCTGGGAGAGGGTGCAAAAAGTCCTTTTATTTCTTTATGCAAAGATAAGGAGATTAAGGAAAGGAAACCCATGAAGTTCCTTTAGGGTTTTATCATTAAGTGTGAACAATGCTGTCATCTCCTGGATAAGCCGTAAGTCTAAGTATGGATACTGCAAATTCCATTAGTATCTCTTACTAGTTTTAACAAAATATTACTCAGGAATATGAGACCATTGGAATAATGTTGTATCTATTCACTCTGGTTTTATTTCAGGATTTCTGTGTTATAAAATTTTAAAGTTATAAATAATGTTGTAATGGTTGTGATGGTGGCATGATTTGAGGGGGTTTTTGTTTGTTTGGGTTTTTTTGCTTTTGTCCTTTTTTTCCGGAAGCTGTGTTTTGGAAATGCTTCCTTTAGAAGGACATAGACTATTTAACTTCTTTTTCTAAGAGGAATCAAGAACTGCACATCTTAAGCATTCATCTTTGTGTCTTTCCTACTGCTTTCTAGCTAAATCAGTAGTGTGGGCAAAACCAGTTTGAGTTTTTGAGAAGAAAATTCCAGTAGCTGAGCTGTGTCTACTGCTTCTGTTTAGATGATATTTATAAAATATCCTCTGTGATATTTTCCGTTTGGCATAACTGTTTACCAACTTCATAGTTAATTTACCAACTTCACCATAGCAAGAAGATTAATTCTTTCTGCAAGACATTTTGCAAAAGCAATGCTTTACCAAAGCACCTCTCTTGGCAGAGGCTTCTGAGACAAACAGGCAATGGCTGGAGCAGCAAAGATTTCAGAAGAAGCCCTTAGGACTGATGAGCTCAAATTGGTAATGGGGGGAAACTGTAACATGCTTTATTGTCTCAGTGCTCTTCTGCAGCAGTATCTGACCCACAAATCTAAAAAATAAGGCTGTTATCTTCCACATGGGACAAGCCCAAGGCAGTTGTTGTTACATGTCCTGCCTTTGGTTGTACTGAATGTCTTTTGAGGTCAAGGATCGTAGTGGGTGCAGGAAGGGCTAACCTGCTCATATAAATCTTATTAAAGAGCTTCAAACCTGTATGGAAGAATTTTTGTTACCTGTTACTTCTACACAGCATGTGGAGCCTTTATTGCTACTATTTGTAGGTAGCACCAGGGCTGCTTTGGTGTATTTAGTAGATTACAAAAACACATGGTGAGGGAAGGGGCCATGACAGCTTCATGAGATTTGTTTTGCAAAGATCATTTGTAATAAAGTATGGAGTAGTGTTTGCAAAACTGAAATGGACTCTTGGTCAAACATCCAAACAAATTTCTGTGACTTCTGGAGAGGAAGCTCTTTAACTTGCTTAGAAAATGTAAATCTATGAATACGTCTCCTTACTAATATTAATTTGTTTTGATTAATGTGTTTTTACAGACAGGAATAGATATAAAATCATGATCCTTACTACCAGTAGTTTTCTTTGGTACAGTATTTGTAATGACTTTAATGTCTTAATATATTGTCACAGTTTGAACTGGTATGCATGGCTCATAATTAATGCTGTAATCAGAATAGTTAGAGGACTATTTCTCACACTGAAAGCTGTTTTATCTTTCCCTCCATGACTTACATGCTTTTAAGTTTATATGTTCAATATTGTTGATATAGATTTCTTTAAAACATACAAAGAAAAAAAAAAAGTAGTATGTCTTCTCTACTTCCAAACATTTCATGACAAAATAATTTAGAACAGCACAGTAAATGTAGATGGATAAAGAAAGCAATTTCTTAACATAATCAATGTCCCATATTTTTCAGTGCCTTTAAATTATTCTGATTTAGGGTGGTCAGTTGAAGGTGCTTTGCAAAATGACAAAGTTTTTTGAGGTCTGGTCCACAAAATTTTGACAACAACAAGCTCTTGGTTATGCCTTTCACAGGACACAGAAAGTAAAGATACTAAAATTCATATTTTGATATCTCTTGAGCAATAGAGGAGAGGAACTCCTTGTCTATATGAATAAGCTACTTAGAAGATCAAAGAAGTGTTATGTACAGACACACAGAAATTTTTAGGAGTGTTTGTGTTAAACTAGATATAACGTGCTCTTGGCAATTCAAAACACCAGATGACCCAATAGCACAGGCACTGGCTCTTATGTGGGTGTAGAAGAAGTTCTCTCTATCCATTTCTTATGAACTTTGTGCTTGACCTGCCGAGAGTGTGGATATACTCTTTCTGGTGTTGTTTCATGGCTTTTCATGCCCGGTATCTGAGGTCAAATGAGATGTACTTTGTCAGTCACAAAGTTACTGGGGCATTTCATCTCTAAGTGTGCAGTACTGATTTGTTTTTCGGCCTAAGAATGTGAAAAGCCTGTAATGAATGTAAGAGTTAAATTAAATGAGCTTGAAGCCTCTCCACCCTAGAATTGCTTAAACATGTTCATTTATTTCCATTCAATAATAAGCTTAGACTGGGATTTTTATGGCTTTTGGGTGTAATTTAAAAAAATACAGATCATCAAAATGAAACCTCTGAGGAAAAGTGGGGAGGAGAAAAGAAAAACACAGAAAGCTGAATATAAAAATTTTCTCAGCCTCCAAGAACGTTTTATGATCAAAACCAGGATTATTGGCTGGTGGTCTCTATATCCATTGGACAACATAGAAGACAAGCTTGAGATTCATACCTCAGTAATTCAAAGTGGGTCTGTGTTGCCCTGGTTTTTGCTAAGCCTTCTGTTTTAACTTTGGAGTCAGAATTCTTTCTCACACAGTTTCATGTAAAAAATAGCCAATGTTTACTTAACAGTATTTTCTGTTTTTCATTCCTTTTGTGATAAGAGAACTTTGATGAGCATCTTTTTTCTCCAGTGGGATTGAGAAGAAAGTGACATGTCCTCCAATCCCTTGTGCAGTTGAGAATAGTATAAAATGTGACATATGTAAATAAAAAGGATCTTTTCCCTCCTTTCTGCTGAACCTAGCAGGTGTAAAAGCGTCTATATTGTGTTTTCCCAGACACAGGTCTGGGCCTAAGTTTCAGCAGTTGTGGCCATTCTATTTTCAGAAATTAATAATTATGGAATTAAGCTTTATCATGATCTCCTTGTGCTTGTGTTGTTTATTTGTTCTGCTGTGTGCTTTTTGCTTTGTGCTTATGCTTTTTCAAGTATTCTGATTGCCGCAACACAATTGTTTCAGCAGAGGAATAGAACGCTGGAAAGTGAAAACTGATAGTACAAGATTAAAACCCAAATCTTCTTTTCCCTGTGTCCCCTGAGCTCAGTGAGCTGTCTGTTATCGTGGTTTCAGCCCCTTTTTCTTTTCCCTTCTTCTCCCTTTTCTTTCTAGGAGAAAGAATCAATCAAACTCTGCCTTTTACACTGTTGTGGACTAAAAATTTGAAGAAAATCTTATAGACCCATGTCAGACAAGAAAATAATTTACTATCTCCTCTGCATTTTCAAAGTTAGATAAAAGTACTCTGGACGTATTTTACCTCTGTAGGTAACAATTTCCCGGGCATTAGTTAAGTTGTATGTTCCTGAATTTCCTTCCATGTAAATCAGTGTGGCAGAAAATTAAGGTTACTGGACCTTTATGGAGATGAAGAGCACATCTGATATTTTTCTAACAGAAATAAATTAAAACCGTAACCAAATTAAACAAAGCCTTTAACCTGAAAATGCAGAAAGAGTGATTTTCACACTTGCTTAAACTCTTGCCTGAATTATGATTCTTATGTATCCATCATGTTCTTTTGATTCCTTGTTTTACATGCAACTTTTCTGTGCATGATCTTTTTCTTTCTTTCCTTACCATCTTAGTCGACAATCCTGGCTGATTCTCCAGTGGGCAAGTGAGTCAAAATAAACTGTCCTTCCTGGCAGTACACATTTTGGCAGTTTTCATTCATTTCAGGATGGCACTACTTCATGAAAGAAGTCAGTGGCTAGTATAGTCTAAGACAAAGTCAATCACTGCAGCCTGCAAATTGATAGAAACACCACGGAGATACAAAACCACCTTTTTGAAGATGCAAGATGAAAGAAACACAGGTAACAGAAGCCTGTAGGGATGCAGGCTTAGCAGACTTTATGGAGCAAAATTAGGTGACTGGAGTTTTCGGCTCATGAAGCTGATGGTGAATGCAGTCACTGCTTAGATACTGAAGTGTTACAGTGATTTGACCAAACACCATCCTGTAGTCATGTAACATTATCATGTAATGCCTACTTTGTTTTCACAGGTCATTATCTAATATAAAGGTCATGGTATACAGTCGAAAAAAGTTTTTAAAAGCACGTATTGAGATTTTAGATATGTAATCCTGGATATCCTAGCCCCACATAATTACAATAGGAATGATTTTGTGATACTTTTTTTGTCAACGTGCTGGCTTATGCTATTTCAATTGAGATTCTAGGCAAGAGAAAAAATATAAATATTAATTTTATTTTGAAACTTCAACAGGTGTTTGTTTCAAAGCATCCATATGTGGCGTTTTACTATTTCGACATTTCAATGCATAATGCTACACATATAATGTGAGCATATAGGGGCTTTTTGTTGGGTTTATGATATTTATTTTGTACCATTTGCTAGAACTCAAGAGGTTTCGCACTGATTAGATAAAATATTGCAATTTTCCCTTTCCACTTTAATATAGGTTATATTTCTTTTAAGTAAGGTCTATATATGAAAGTTAACATTTTGAAACAAGAATCGAGTTTCTGCTGCCTTTAAGCTAAAAACCCAGAAGCAACACAACAGGGATAAGCTGGTGAATGCATCAAAGAAAGAGTTAAAAAGAATGAGTACATTTTTTTAATTCTTGTACATATTGGCTAGTCCCAAAGAAAGTGTAGAGATCTGTCTAAATCTAACTGATACCACTGGGTTTTACAGCTGGACTAACTTGTGACTTTGAAAAGTGTTCCTTCACATTGCTTTTATATAACACCAAATATTATATGTGCTGGAGGTGACTGTGAAACATATTTTGTTGGTTAAAAGTATTGCATTAAATGTTTGTCTCTTCAGTAGAATTTTCAAACAGGAATCAATCAAAGATTGTGAGGTAATGTGCAAATTCTCACTCAATTTGAACTGATTTGGCTCTTCAGAAGGTTAGGGTAGTTTAATGGTTGAAAGCACATTGCTGTGCAGCAAGCTGCAGAAGTCAAAGGGTTAGGGGATTAGGATTTCATTTCCTTTTAGCCATGGCCATGTCTGTTTTCTGTCTAAACTACTTCTTGTTCCCATTTAACCCATGCTTTTAAAGACAAAAGGGGTTGGAACTTGCGGGCCTCAGGCTTCATTTTAACAAGATGTCTCTAGCACTTTGGTGCGTAATTTGTCATAAATGTCATAGGTCAGGGAATGTTAGAAACCTACAGCCAACAGATGGTCATTATGACAGCAGTTAAGTTTCAGAAGCAAAAGAGGCTTTGTCATATTTACTCTGGCATGTGAATGTTACACCTCTGAAGAATATTTTCAAGTTCACTCTTAAAATGGACTCATCCTTTTTATCACTCACTTCTTAACTAGAGCTCATAGAAGCCCCTGAGCCAAATTTTCTTCCAACTGCTCAGAGAGTTCTGTGGGGTTCCTTCCAGCAGCAAGATATATCTGCAGAACAGTACATTGCACACACAAAGATTAGTTAATTTTCCAGGATTACTAGATGTAGACAAACTTTCTGCTGTTCAGTTAAAGTAGGAGGGATTACTTTTTCATTTTCATGCTGTTTTCTGCTCCATTATTTTTTTCAAAAATACTGGAAATGAAGGCTTCATATAATCATGAAATGGGCTTTCCCTGACAATACAGTGTTTTCAGTTGAAATCTGTAATATTTCCATTCACAGGAAACCACCAGACCTAAGAAACTTCAAAGAAACTTTACCTAAGCAGGCTACATTATTACAGCCAATACACAGCATTTAAGATTTTAAAGAGGAGGAGAAGGAGGAAACTGTTAGGAGCAATCTCAGCCACAAAAATCCTGCAGCCAAAGTCTTATAAAAAAACCCAATTCTCTTCAATATGCATATGTAGTTCACTGTGCTCAGATCTGCATGGGAATTGTTTCATGGAAAAAGAAAGAGCTGTCTATTCCTTCAAAAGAACTGGCTGAGTAGTTGGCTGATCTCTTATAATCTTTATGACAAATATTAATCTTGAAGAAAGAGCAAGGTGGTCCTTTTTTACAATTCAGCTCTGTGAAAGCATTTAGTGTATAAGGGCTGTAGATTCAGATAGGTGCAGGAGTATAGATGTAAACTTGTGTGTGACAAGCTGACAGGCAGGCAAATGGGTTTAATATCGCTCATAAGTGAAGGAGGTGGATGAGCAAAAGGTAAAAGACAAGCCTCTTTTTCCAAGATAACTAGTTAAGTCAAAAAAACCGCTGCTGTATTTAGTAGGAAGAAGCTATGTTCTGCAGATATGCTTGAAGCATCATTCAACAGGTAATCATTCAGAATGAGAGAATTAATTTTCTTGCTAGACACTGAAGAACACGTTTTACTATGTCTCATCCAAGTCACTTAGTTGAACTTTGTGAAGGTCACTAACTGACATGTTTTATGCATGTGAGGAAATAACTACAGCAACAGAAGCTGGAATTTGAAGACATAGCCTGGTTTCCAGGAAAATAAGGCTGTGTCATCCATCTGTGTGCCTGGTAGTTCCCCTTTTTTGGGGAAACTAATTTTTGACCAGCTGTCCTGTTTCAACAGGTTTCAGAGAAATTTCAGACAAAATATTAAAAAATAACTCATTTCTTGTAGGTTTCCTGAAAATTAGTGGGTACAGAAGACAGACCCAACTTATTCCCGTAGTACAAGACTATCAGACTCTCAGTGCAGGATCAGCGCTTCCATTGCACAAAACTCACCAAGATGTTCTTGTTGCCAATGGGTAGGTGGTAAGTGAGAATTAGTTCCTAAAGTCATCATCTCACTATGGGAATAGGAGGGGTGCAGTGGTAATTACTGCTGTAAAAAACCCTATCAAAGTCCCCAAGAAACCATGTTCTATTTGTTCCACTGCTAATGGGACAATTTGTCTTCTCTTTGCAGAGTAACAGGATAACTACCTGCAATAGAAAAGGTTTCTTCCTCCTCCAAGCTCAGGACTTCATGTTCCCAGAAATACGTACTTTATGTGTGCTTCATGCTTGTTCACAGTGATAAGAATTTTCTCATGGTGATGAGGGTTTTCTCAATGCTTAGAGTGTGAAGGGTAGAATCTGTGGTTCTTGGCACCCTCAATGTTTCCAAATTTTGTATAAAGAGCTGCCAGCTACCAGCTTGTGAACCTTGCAGTTAGTTACATCTCTTGTTTTCCCTTCCAGAATAAAAAGTCAAATACGTAGGATGCTTATACTTCCTGAAAGTCATGAGAGAATTTTGAGGCAACCATTTCTCCAGGGCCACCATAATATGCAATTTTTAATTTCCAAAGGCTTCAGATTAGAGAGATGAAAACCTGAAGGATATTACCTTTCACAGCCTGAATTCTATTTTGTGCTCTTGCAAGGTAGTAGCCTCCAGAGTCCTCATGACCCCAGTAGCTGTCTGTGAGTGAGTGGACTACAATTCCTATCAGTCATTACGACAGATTTGATCAGCAACTAACTTTATTTAAACACTTTATAATTAAAGACTGTCCCAGTGATTGATAAGTATTGGGTCCATCTCTCTCAAATAGTTTAGCTGTTCCTAGTCTCTGGATTTTCCAGGTCCTGGTAGTAACAAGAAAGGAGCTTAGGCAGCTAAGAGAAGGACATCACAGATGGTACAAATCTTCATGTAGAGGATGACTATTTTATTATTATTATTTGAGGAAATATAAGCAATACTCAGGAAAATTCTGAAATTCATACAGTAGGTAATAAGTGATACTTCAGACACCATTAAAAAGATTTTCTAGATTTTAAGTACATGATGGAGCATTATCAATATGTTCTCTAATTTCAGACATAGTGGAAACTATAACTTTCACATGGTAAATTTTTCTGCCTACAGTTTTATATAACTTTTAGAAGGACATCTAATTTGGCATAATGTGAACACATTTGAGGAAGCAAATTTTGGTCAACTCTTCTTTTGTGTTACTACTCCATTTAGAATTGAATATTGCTTGATACTAATCTTCAAATTAGTAAAATCATGTGTTTTACACAAATATTTCATATAGCCTTAGTCAATGCCTAATAACTGGCAAGTATGTATGCAAATTCTTCTGGCTACCATTTATTGGCTGCTATGTTTCCTGCAGTTCCTATTTAGTAATTTGAGAATGGTGGAAAAGGGAAAAGGTTGATAGAAAGCTAAAATTAAGAATTCTTCTGAATGTTTCCAACTGTGATAAGTACTAAGTGAGAAATATTTAAATACATTGCTGTGGAATGCAGATCAAGTGATCATTTTATTTTCCTGACAACTCTCTCAGGTGGAATAAAGACATTACTCAATGTAGATGTAAAATGCTTATGTAGAAGTACAGAAAGTGATCATTAGCACTTTTCTATTAAACTTAGGAAGCAAAGTAGTTTCTTCTCTCATATTAAAAATGCCATTTCACATATACCCAGCACTTACCAATTTGTGGGATGCTTCGGAGGCTGACCCTACAAACATATGCCCATGTGAGTACACCATATCACAGAAAAGAAAGTGTTTAACTTAGTACTTTTGCAGAAAATCCACATCTCTGTGTGCTCCACACTGAGCAATTTTGCTTACAACTACAGAGCTGTATGCTGATCTTGCAGGGTAGTTATCACGACCTTTCTTGAAGTGTAGCTGCTGTATAGAGAGCAGAGAGAGGATTTATTGACGTATGACACTTGAGATCTTCCTATTCTTAAAAAAGGTACAAACAAAAAAGAAATGTCTAAAAGCTAAGCTTTCTATGAAGTGAAAACTTCCCCACATCCTTTTAACCTATCTCTTGTTTTCTTAAGGTATGATTTTGAGCGGTGAAATTTCCCCCAGAGTTATGAGGGTATTATGGTAAAAGAGAACATGTATGAACAAAATCACTTCACCATAGTAATAAAAAAGTAGGAAACTACACCTTGGCAAAAGAAAACATTGTGACATATTAAAATGTAATCAAGGTTTTCCAAGGGATTTTTCGGTATGTGATTTGCTTTAGATACTGCACTAAGTTTTCATTGGCTTTTTTTTTTTTCTTTTATTGATGCACATGCTATAGCTTCAAAATGTTAAGAATAGCTTAAGCTTATGCAATCGAGGAAAATTTGTAGGTGTGTATGCTGTATTGAAATTTCTGTTTAGATCCCATAGGTATATAGATTAGATTAAAAGTGGTGTAATGAAAGCTATTCCTGATATTATTTCCAAGCCTTAACATTTAGTGATGCGATGGTTACACAGTATGTATTTCTTTGCACAAGCTGCTTCAAACACATCTAAGCAACTAACTAGCAGTAACTGTCTACTCTCTAAAGCCTCACGTCTCCTCTTCAATTTTCCATTTTTATTTTCCCTGTTTCTGTTCTATGCACATCAAGTGACACCAAATTTATGATAAAAAATAGCTTTGCAGGAAACCTAAATGAAAAAAACTCATGAAAATATTTCTAATCATCCAGGTAGGGAATCTGAAACAGTGGTTCTAAATTATTGCTGTGTTGTAAATACGACAAATAACTGTTGTAGTGTTCTTTTTCCTCAGTCACTTCTGGGTGGCAGAACATGCACAGAACAGCTTCAGGAGTGGTGCTCAGTAGCCTAACAAGCAATTAGTACAATCCATAAATTTAAAAAAAAAAAAAAAAACCACACAACTTTTTTTTTTAAATTAAAAAAAAAATTAAACCCCCTAGGTTTTGAAAGTAGAGGTGGCCACTAATAGTTAAAATGGAGCCATAAATAGGTATAAATATTTAAGCTTTATCGTTTGATTTGTTTGTAGAGGTAGCTATTAGCCTGCTTGTGAGATGGTAAATTCCTGCCTAGTACAATGCAGCACAACAGGCAGCTCCAGTGTGCATGCAGACAAAGAGCCCCAGGCAGCCCCACCCTCGCCTATTTTGCTTTCCGACAACACCCCTTGTTCACGAAGCCCCTTTCAATTATAGTCTTTGTTGGTAATGTTTACTTTTTTCTTTCAAATCTCTCCTTCCTTCAGTCTCGGTCTTCCAGACAACCAGCTCGCTGGAGCCAGCTCAGGGAGGCAGAGAAAGAGAAAATGAAATCCAGCAGATGTCTGCCGTGGTAAAAAACACTGCCAAATCCAGGCAAAAAATCATCCTGAGGAGTGGGGGCAAAGTAACCAGATTATTAATGTTGCTGTTGCTATTGTAGTAATAATAGTAGTAGCTGTTGTTATTATTGTTATCGTTATTATTGTTGTTATTATTGTTGCTGTTGTGATGATGATGATGATGATGATAATGACTACTATTATTATTAAATACATTTTGTAATTCTCCTTGCCTTATTACCCAAAACTGTCTCTCACCTCTCACTGAGGACGTGGGTTGGTCATGTGCATTCACAATGACAAGAATGCTGCTTTAATGTGCTCAGTGAATATCTTTCAACTTGTATCCTTCCTTTTTTCCCTCCTAGATGGTAAAAACGTTATTTATTGAGGAATGACACTTTTCCTTCTTAGGCAAAAATGGCACAAATGAAAATCCATTGTGTTATAATTTCCAGAGCTTTTCCTTGGTGCTTTCAGTTTTTTGCTCTTGTGATTTTTATTGCCTCCCTAGCTTGTGGGGATTTTTGCTTCTGGACATGGAGGTTTTGTTTGTTTTGGTTTTTTTTTTTTTTTTGTTTGTTTGTTTTTTTACAAAAGCAGTTATTTGCTTTCATGCCTGAAATGCACCACAAAGTGTCTTTTGGAGTATATTACAAAATGTGGCAATCTTACCTGTACATGACAGAATGTAACAAAAGGATAAAGCTGTAAAACACTTCTCACATAAAGATGTTATAATACCAGCTTTGAAACTTTGTAGATGTAATATAAAACAAATAAAAAGCGATACTTAAAAATGCCACCTTTTTTTTGTCTTCCCTATATCATTGCATCAGATTAATTAAGACCAAAAGATGAATACTTTGATCAGGAGGTGGCAGCTGTCACTCCAGCATCTGTAACCTGAATTTCTGGAAGCATATTCTTTCTGTGCTCTCTACTCCACTGGTAGAGACATGTCATGATTCATCTCAACAACTTTGATATTATAGACTGATTTCTACAGTGTCTCAAAAGTTTACATGTATACATACATGCAGAAGTATGTACATCATTAGAGAATGTTTCTATGTTGTCCTTCTCAAATTCTAGCTGAAAAGGGTTAGCATATAAATATTAATATTTAATTAAGAAATATTCCTCCTTTTGTTGCATGTTATGTCTGCACTTAAAAGACAAAAATAAATGATAGATTAAAAAGTCAAAGATATCCTCTCCAGACAAGTGACAAAAGTTGGCATAGCTCTAGAGTTAAGACCTGAAATTTTAGTAAAATGTTGAAGTCATGTTGTTTCAAGAAGCTTAGTCAGCTCAGTGTAAAGTTACACAATGATGAGAACATCCGCTTTTTTCTTCTTAAAAGCCAAATTTTTGTTTCCTAATTTATAACATTAAAGGGATCATCATATCCAGATTGTATATGGATATATCTTCTATAATTCAACATATATTTACATTTTCAATGGGCTTTACCATGTTCTTATGACTCAAAACAGTGTTTAACTAAGATATTAGTATTTTTCCTAGCCCTTTTTAAAGCAATAATCAAAACAGAGGTACTCATTCTTTTCTTCTGTCTCGAAATTTATGTCACTTGTTATTAACAAAAATATTAAACATCTGGATCGATCATCCAGCCACATAAACCCATGTATCCTCCATGAGGAACACCTATATTCAAGCTTTTTCAGACATTAAAACCAGCCATAAATCCAGTGCCCTGTAAATGAAAAGGTTTCATGGATGACTTAATTTTCTGCAGGAAGCCAAGTTCCCTGTAGCCTCCTATTTCTCAGCCCGTGACTTTCAGCAGTGTCCACCTGCTGAAAACCATGTTTGATTTCCAGACTGGCAAGCTGCTTCTCAGCAACAAAATGGTGACATAGTGGGGAGTGGAGGAATTTCTATCTCTCTGTCATCATTAAGGGGGTTCCCCTATGTCGAGGGGAATGAAAAGTGTGATTTAATGTGGAAAATAAAACCGAAGAATTCAGAAAAGGCTGAAAGATTTGCCAAGTGGGCCACTGCAGTTCTTGTGACAAGTGAGATGTCCCTGAGGAATTCACCATAGGCTGGACTGAAAAGAAGGGGATTAAGGCCATTTAAGGGGAAGAAATGTAACAAAAGGAGCACTTATATGATGTAGCAGCATAAAATAAGAGAATGCTTTGTGCAGCTGATTGCCGAAGGTCTCCAAGTGAAGCAGCCAGTGCTGCAGGCCCCACTCCCCCTGGAGTGAGCAGCTCCCTCTAAAGCCTGTGCCTACACTGGAATAAGAGCACAGCTCTCATTTAGGAATAAATAAGAGATTATTGGTTTGTTTCTGTGTACTTTTTTTTTCTTTTAAATTTTCCACACCTACTGAAAAGTGGCCTGTAGGGAGATTATACTCTAGTGAAAGTTGCTGCTAATTAAAACAAGTAATTAGTGTTCCTCCAGGCTTCATGATTTCACTCACTTTTGCCCGCCAGACAACATTAGTTTAAAAGCAATCCAATTTCTAGCAATAACAGACCGTAAAAAAGTCACTTAACAAGTATATAAGTGTAAGGTTACAGTTCAGGCTTTGATTTATCTCTCCTGGGCTATTTAGAGAGCCATAGCAAAGTTGGAGGGAAGGGGGATGGGGGAGTTAAACAGTTTTTAATTCACGTTTAGTTTCGCTGGGGTTTTTTGAAAGTCGTATCACTGCATTAGCAAAGACAATGCAGAAGATCTTCAGGTGACAGCTTTCCAAGCCACATTAAAAAACAGAATTGGATTGAACGCAGTTTTCCAAGAGAACCCTCACTTAGCCTTTTGTAAACAGATAATTTCATTAGGACCTTTTGTTTCCACTCCTGCTTCTGACAAAATGAGAACTTTCTATTGACTGTCTCTCTCTGGATAAATAGGAGTTTAAAGGTATTGTTGTTTCATGTCAGTATAGACAAAAGTGATTATATACATATTTTGTTGTTCTACAAGAAACTTAAAGAGATTAGTATAAAGTTTCAAACATGATGATGTATCAAGTGACAAAAAATGTAATTGTAACACTGCTCCTATCTTTGATTGGTTTCCAATGTTCCCATCATAACAAAACTGACAGCTGGATCATATTATTTGATGTTGACATATGTTGGATTATACTTTCTCTAAGGATATTTTGGCTTGATCCAAACACCTGTGGAGATTCCATCTTTTTCTGCAAGGAAATTTTCTTTTTATGCATGGATAACACCTAAACTGCAAATCTTCAACAGGACTATAGATAGGTGATTTTTTTCTATGAAAAGAAAGTACAATTTTCTAACATTCAACCAGTGGACATAGATTTTATTTTTAGTTTGGCTTATCTGTTATTTCTGTTGATGAATGAACCAGAGAAAGGAAAATATGGGCTTTGATAAATTATAAAAATATTTTACACAGATAAACAGAATTAGATTGCATAGCAGTCACACCAAAATAGCTGTAAGTCAACACTAAACTGTCATGTTAAATGGGATTTTTTTTTCTGTTATATACCAAGAAACAAGTCTGTACAGATGAACTGATTTTCTTGTAATGTTCATTTTAAATACACAAACATACTGGTTTTCGTCACAAGCAGAAAAGGTGAAATATCCATCAGTTTTCTTTTTTCCCTTCTGTTAAAATTTCAATAATTCAGTCTGACAAGATCCATCAGGTTCTGCTTATATAGATGTTGATAAAATACTTCATCATATTGAATAATAACAGATTTAAAGAACAGTTCCGACCTTTCTGAATACCAGGATTTTCTTTTATGTTTTAAGCATCTTAGAATTTGGAGGCTTTTAAGCTGATGTTTTCAGTTGATGTCTTCTTCTATAAGAATAGGTAGAAAGAACAAACCAATTTTTTGGTTTTGTTTCATGTGTGTGTTCTGTTTGTTTGTTTTACTGATATGGATAAGAAAAATCTCCATCCCTGAACAGACTGCGGGGCACCAGTGGTCAGAATCTTCTATGACTCTTGGGGTCATAGTAAGCTCCTTAGAGATTGGCATAAAACCATAAGGGGCAGTATAACAGTTCTTACTTTATGTAGTAAGTCATATTTGCACAACAATTCCACTACATTACAAAAGCCAATCTTCAGAAGTAATTTAAGAACAGCAATGGTGTTCATGTTGAATTCAAGAAATGGAGAACAATTTTCTCATGCAATCCAGTTTCAATGCCCAGATGTCTTCTGCAAATTATCTTAATGGTTATTTGATTCTAATTTAAACATAAATTGGCCATAAGATTCAACTCTATCTCACATCAACTTACCTTGTACACTTCCGTTTATTTCAAGTTATGATTTTTCTCTTATGTTGACTCCATATTTACAGTTTTTTCTCCTTATGACAGTTTTCAGAGTAACTTTCAGTTTATTGACAGTAGTCAATATTGAAGTGAAGAATCTCAACAGCATAATAGGCAAATCACCTAGTGGAATACCTAGGAACATCAAGGAACATCAAAGCAGTAAATGGTCTGAAGAGTTCACTGAAGTCATATTTTATCAATTAACTGAAGATAATAATTTTTTCCTCCCCACAAGTTTAGAAGCCAGCAGTGTTCTTCATTTGTTGTCTTTTTTTGTGTGATGATAAGTACTGAACAAAATCAATAATTATAATACTGTTTAGTGAGGTGTTCAAGAAAACTAAATTAATCTGGCATAATATTACAGATCATAATGTGCCTACTTGTTTCTTACCTCATAAACTTTCTGCTCCTTTTGAATTCTAATCAGCAAGTGAATAAGCGTGGCAAAGAGGGTAACTTCTCAGTTGTATTGCCACGTTATCTACAGTATCTTACTGGTCTTTCCACAAAACTCTTAGAAAGAAAATGCAGTAATATGCTTACTGCAAAGAACTGTCAAGTAAACCTTGCTTTGAAAATGCTGTCATTGATATCCCGTTTTACTTCTTACTCTTAATTCTTCCTATAACAGTATATCCTTGTCATTCTTCTCAGAGGTCCTAATCTCAAGATTACAGAGCATTAAGATTCCAGATTCCAACCTCGTGCTTCTCATGGAAAAAAGACTAGAAACACACACCCATGCAAAATGCAGTGCATGCTTGGGGGTCAGTAACACAGATAAAGGAGGGATGATAGATGGCTTACATGCTAAAGTGTAGCACAAGTTTTAGTGGTTTGGTTTTAATTTTTTCTAAAGTTATATTAGACAAAACAATTACAAGTTGATGGAAGAAACTATTTGTCCTGGTTTGAGGCAAATTAAGGGAAATTCTCTGGAAGGAATGTCTCCTCCAAAGAAGGCAGGTTTTAGCCGCCCCTGCCCCACAGGTTCGGGAAGAAATTCCTCGGAGGAAAGAGAAGAAGAAGTTATTTATTTAACAAGCAGAGTGCACGCAGGCACGGAAAAAGAATAATGCTAAATAATAAAAATCTCTCACTGTGGAGAGAGCCTGGGTAATTTCAGAGTCCTTTGTGGATGTGGCTTTCTCCTCTCCAGAGCTGGGGTTCAGTGTGGGCCCCTCCGGGCTGGTGTGGGGTCTCCCAGTGATGTTCTGGTGTTGCTGAACACTCCAGAAGAGAAGAAGAAGCCAAAGTCCCAGGGCTCCGTGCTTTAGCTAACAAACAAGAAGCTAGCTAAAATACAAGAGAATGCCACTCTGTTTCCTGCTGCAGACAGCTGAAAGCTGAGGAGAGACAAGCAAGTTATCTGTTTTGAGCACAGCACTGAAGGAATTCCACCGCCTTTCCCCTCCTCCTCTCTCTCAGATCTGCCTTAAAGACACGGAAAGGCACAGGATTCATGTCTGGGGATAGAGCAGACAATAGGGAATACAGTATCATACAGTCACCCCAGGACACTGGTAGAATAATTTCGTATTATTCTACTATGGTATACATAGTATTAGGAACTATGACTTCGTAATCTTTTCCAGGATTTCTGGTGTGTTTCATAAGTCAGGTTGTTAATCTTCAGACACTCTTTCTAAGTGGACAAGTCAAAAATAAAAAAAAAACCAAAGGGGGGGGAGCGTTAACAGTGGTAATATTTATTGTTCTGAAATTGGATGGAAGAATTAATACAGGAGCTGAGTTGTGACAAAATTTTTGCCAGAATGTTCAGATACTGAAAGCCAAATGTTGACACAGATTTTGAAGATCCAATTTGTTTCTTCTTAGTCCTGATTATAAAAGTAATCTGCAGCTGCAATTTGATATTTTCAGATAATGTGAACTTTGAGAAGCAAAACATTTCAATTACATGACACAAAACCAAGATGTCTACTATCAAAAGCACCTTCTTAAAATATGGACAGAAAACACATTAGAAAAGCTTTCAAAAACAGGAATTTTAAGGTCTTCCTGGACATTGATTTGAAGGATGAGATCTTGTATACATGAGCAGCATGATAGCCATCTTATATCTTCAAGGTTTTGGAGATTGCTCCAGAATCGTCTAAGCTTTCCGCAAGCAGGAAAAGAAAAAAGCTTTCCTGGTTCCAGCCACACCGGGAAAAGGCTATGGTGGTTACTGTATGGAGAAAGACGTAGCTACAATTTGGGGAAAGATATGTGCCTCTTATGCTGTGCTTCAACACATATTGTGAAGGCTGTCCTGTCCCCTGTATGCTCCGAGTCTTGAGAGGTTAAATCAGAGCAAAGCATCTCTGCTGTTTCATGCCTTTTGCTTGTGTTAGTGTGTCTCCTTCACACAGTACAACCTGTAATAACCAATGTTATGCCCTAAAAGCCCACCCTTCTCCTATATCTGAAGCTGGTTCGAAGCAGACTTATTCTCATCTGGTTTTACCAAACTGTCTCTGCATGTGAAAATCACAAGTAGCTTTATGTTATTTGCAGGATGCAGGATGCAGGATTCTGGGTAGTTTTATACTCTGGATGGGTCAGACTGCATCTGGTGTAAACCAGAGTGAATGTAATAAAATTAAAATGCTTCCTGCAGAACGTCATCTCAGTCTCTAGAGCAGCCTAACCCAATACTGCACTTGTTAAAGTGCTGTAGTAAAAATTTTCCTGGTCAGAAGACTAAAATGTATGGTGTGCAAAATTTTCTGAGGTCACTTTTTTATACATAGGATTAGGTGTCAAAGTCAGAAAAACCATCTCAGTTTATTTCAGTGTAGAATCTAACTTCAAATTTTATAATTATCTACTATGCAAGGCTGTGTGATATGCATCACTGTTAGAAGCAGTAAAAATGATCCAAAATCTTGAAACATGCATATGACATAGGAAGATAACAATAAACAGACATTGTTTTGCCGTCCTTGTGCTATGTGCAGTATTTTTAA
This sequence comes from Platysteira castanea, assembly GCA_013397175.1. Classification (NCBI taxonomy): domain Eukaryota; kingdom Metazoa; phylum Chordata; class Aves; order Passeriformes; genus Platysteira; species Platysteira castanea. The sequence goes on from VYXC01012417.1 coordinate 59,210, forward strand.
CACTAGTGGTAGACCCAGTCTCCTCCTCAGTTAGATGTTAAGCATTTTGGTGGTTTTGAGAGTCAATATATAAAAGCATTAATTTTGAGGCATTATTAGAATAGATTCAGTTTATCTCACTCTGTGAAGAGAAGTAAATTTTTTTTTTGGTGATAATTGAGTGTTCTAACTTTTTTGAGAAAAAAAATCATAAAAATTTTGCACAGACTTAGCTAAACATCACAGTTGCCTTTTCTACATTCATTACTTAGATTTCTTAAATGGAAGATATTTTTATGATTTTTATTATAGTCTTAGAGACCTCCACATTTGCTATATTTATCTTTAACTTTAGACATGGCTTCCCTTATTTCATTCTAAATGTAGCTGCATGAGAAGGGTTGAACAATATTATTACTTCTTAGGAGACTGACCTGTTCTGAAAAAACCTCACGACATTAAAAACATATTGACAATTACTTTTGTTGGTAGCTTCATTACCAAGAATTTAGAAGAATATGGGATACTATGGAAAAGCTTAAAAAAGACCCCAGCTTCTGCATTTCTACTCTATGCACTTAATCACTTTTTTTCTTAGATTATGAAAAATATTCAGTATTTCTGTACTTTTTGTTCCCCTCCAATTTTGACAAGTACCAGGGTATTTAATTCAGGTAAAAGACATTGTGCTCACACTGTTACATCTGCAACTTCCTACAAGTCCTATATTTGGCATATGTCACGATCCGAAATGTGAATCGTGATAGGTTCTTTACCCAATCTTCTATTGCAAAAGACAACAGTGGGGATTTTCAGCAATGCACTTTTAGTAGGTGCTCAATAATTCAATTATGCGATTGAAGGGGAAAGAAGAAATAGATATAGAGAGAAGAAGAGAGGGGGGAAATGGGATGTTATAGCTACCAATCGAGACGTGACCCCGGTGGTCCAGCCAATAGGTCTTCCGCCGCCGATGGGGAGATCTCAGAGGAGGAGAATTGTTAGAGTCACTTTATAGTCTTTTCAAGCTGGGGGGGTTCTCTGGCCAGAAGGTGCGGCAAGCCGAAAGCATTGTTAGGGGCCTGTGTCTGTAAGAGGAACAGTATGGACTTTTCCTTACGGTCCCGCAGTCTCGCCCGCCAACACGAGCAGCAGCAGTGTACCGTAGCTGCAGGAGTGCACTGCGACCAGCACACGGGTAGACAATGCTTTGGCAGGCAACCAACGCACCTGTTCACACAACCAGTATTTCTGTCACAGCCAGCGGTGACAAGGACTCGAACCCCCCTGTACAGAGCTTTATGAAGTTTTAGGATTTCAGTCTATTCTTCTTGTTGAGGAATCATGAGGCAAAAGTGAGCAGTCTTTGGACCGACCCTCACAGCATATGTGAATGACTGAGAAACATTATGGGTGTTTCTTCGCATTGTCCAAACTTCAGGTGGCCTCTTCACAGCACCTATAATATGGACAAGTGTTTAGAGTGCTGTAGCTTCCTCTTAGCTTAAGGCAAGACTGTCCAATATCAGAAAAAACATCAGATTAAGTTAATGATATTTAAATCCTGCCCATAAATGAGTTATACTGTACATTCTTCAGTTGTCTCTGAGAATCAGGATCTGTAGGAATATCCATTTTAAAAATTATCCATTTCAATCACGGGAAACATTACTTCTGGATTCATTCAGTATACTAAGTAAAATCACACTCAAACTACATTTTAAAGCACAGCTATCTTATTTAGTTGACTAAAGTCATGGCACTTCTTTAGTGGTGCTCCATAATCAACAGGAAATATGTTGGTTGTGCATTTTTCAGAGCACCCAGTAAAGTTACTGTCACTTTGAAAAGAACTTTTAAGTACCAAGTGGATGTAGAGGATACACTTCCATTTTCAGATGTGGATCATCTTAAGGTTAAAATCCATCCAAAAAATTGTTGTAAGACAACTTTCACTTCTGCTGCCTATACTACTGAACAGGTCTCAGTGGTGGTCAATCCAGTACTTTTAACAGACACAAAATATGCTTTTTTAAATTTTAAAAGTAATGTGGGACAAATCTAGAAGGCAATTTCTTCAGTATGTGTGGCTGGAAAACACCTTCTCCGCACTGAGCATCAATATTTTTGTCAGCCTTATCTATTAACTCTTTAAAGGTATGAGTAACAGAAAGGTCAAAACAAAGAAAAAAAGGAAGACCCATGGAACAATTCATATCCATTATTGGAATATTTTAAAAATTGTCTCCAAATTGCAGTACATATGAGTTAGGAACATATGCACTAGTATACATACATTTGGCTCTTTAGCAGATTTGGAGCAATATTTTTTGCACGTAAGAACACTACCAGAACTAATTTAGGAGATACATAGGTTTTCAAATGTTGTATACCTGTCACTACTTTCACAAGTGGAAGGCTGCATAAGGAATTATAGAAAATTTCTAAATCTCGCATCTCTTTGCCCATCAAATTCTTTCATCTGAAAAGAAAAGGCCTTAACTGCATATAGCCCACCAAAACTAATGATCATTAGGTTTTGAAAACTGAAAAATTTTATTCTTCTTGACAGAGTCAGAGTAAAGCCCAGAATAAGTCAGCCACAATAGAGGTTATACTCATTTCATACCATTCCCTTCAATTCACCCAACCCAAGGGCTGAAGAGGGCCAGTAGAGGGTTCATCATCCCAGTTCCTTTCCATCATCTTCCTCTGGGTGTCAGGCACTCTTGCAAAGCAGAAAAAGCTATTTTTCCTTTCAATGTTACAAAGTAAAGAGAAGGCAATTACTTGAAAACTATCCTTTCTACACTACTCATCTGAGGTACAACTTGAATCTGATAGTAAATGACTGGAGTCCAGAGAATTTTTTCTCTAAATAGCCGTAGTGTTATGGAAAGGTGTAGAAAATGTGGTATCTCTGTACAGTTTCATTTTTCCAACTCTTGCTATGTATGTCAAGGTAGAGAAGATCTTTTAAAGGCAAGCCTGATACTAAAAATTAGATAATAGTGAGACCCATTATAGGAGTTAGTAACATTGATGTCCGTGTATTTGTCCTCTAAAGAATTTGGCAATCTCTCCGTGGTAAACAGAGAGGAAACAGAAGGAAAACGTGTTGTTAAGGACACATAACTGGATGCTTTGGGATTCTGTAGTATGTAAGAGGCCTTGTCAGGCGTAAGAAATTGATTGATTGATTTGCTCTAGGAGAAGGAGTTTTCATTGGTTTTCTGAAGAATCATATGCATAAGCGTCACCAGAAAAAGAAAAAAAGAGATAACAGAAAAGAGGAACTTCCAGAGAAAGAACTGTTAAAATTTTGGCATTGTTTGCTGCTTAGAATATTTAGGTTAAGGAAAATTGGATAGCTTTGGTGCTTATGTGTAGTGGTTTGATCTGCATTTACTCACTATGAATATTAAAGAGGAAGAAAAATATTACACAATATTATTGCTGCTCATTACATCTAAGAATGAAAAACACCATGAAAAAGCACCAGCTAGTAACTTAGGGAGGGCGGGAGTTGGTGTATATGCCTCACCAAGAAGGTCTGACAATCAATTTGCTTAGCAGTCAGTGCTACTTTTACTGCTCTCCCTTTCATATTGCGCTGATGGAAGTGTCTGGTTCAATGTCTGTGATCCACTGCCCAGATCCCTCCAAGGGTTTGATCCTTGATATCCAAGAGATCAGCTTTTCTTCCCTGACCTTTCATGGCAGCAGTTCAGTGCAATTGTTGACTAACAGGAGGAATGCTTAGTTATCCACTTCACAGGCTCAGCCTTGACTTTGGAATTAACTCTCACAAGAAATGAGAAAGAACACAAAACTGACCACAGAGTTATACTCAGAGATTGTCTCCTGAGAAATAATTCCTTCCCATACATATGTAACAAAAATGCACATGCATAAACCCTCACCAAATTACACAACAAACAGAAAACCTATCAGCAAATCAAACTATTTCCTTTACAATCTCCAAGGAAGGAAATAAAGAAATAAAGGTATTAAGAAATTGCTTTTGCTCTGCAGTCTTAATTTTTTTAAAAAAGGAAATAGAAGATAGATGGATATATAGTAATGAAGCAGTATCCTAAGTCATATTTTAAATAGGTAAGAAGAGAGTTCAAAGAACATGAGTATTCTGTCCCACCACTATCACAAACAAGCCAGAAATACTTTTGATTTAATTGAAGTTACAAGAGGATGTTTTATTCCTGATTTTACAATAATATAATGCAGTTATATAAGCTACACTTGAGATATTAGTGAAGAAAATATTTTCTGGGTACCAAATGAACCTATGTACAAACTTCAGATACAGCAGGTTTCACATTTTTACAGCCCTATAAAGATTATAGACAGACATCCGTATCATATAATAATTCCAGGTGGCAAAGGAAAAAAGAATTTAAGAGAACTAAAACTTATACAAATATTTAGCAGGTTTTACGCATTGAAAGGCAAGAGTGCTGTCCCATCACGTATAATTTCTTTGGGTAATGATTGAACGAACTTGTGAAGTTCAAGCATTCTCCAAGTGGATCAAAGTCATAGAGACAGCATAGAAAACAAAGTTCTAATCCATATTCAGTGTCTACATTGTTTCAATGATGCTCAAATATCTTCTGCAGGATACCTTGCAGACACGGTAAACTGTTAAGTGAAGAATTGTTCTAATCTTGTGTAGGACTTATAAATGCAATGTTATTATTATCTATAGTGTTGGGGGGTTGCTTTGTTTTGTTTTTCTCTTTAATTCAGAAGTATGTTAAATTGCCAGTTTAAACACATTTAAGGCATAATATCCTTCAAGAGAAGTGTGATTGATTAATAAACATTATATGCACTTTTATAAAGAATTCCTTACTAGTTCTATTGTTATCTCCTTTTTTATTTTTTTAAGAATTTTTTGTCCAGAAAAATGAGAGACAAAATTTCTTTTTCCTTCTTTATTTTCAACCTTTCTCTTATTCATTTTATGTCTACGCTACCAGTCAATACCATTTTTTTAATACATATTTTGAAGTCCATGCCATCTTTTATTCTTAGATGTCTGAAATGATATTTATATCTCTTTATTATTACTTTTACTGTTGAAGGAACCAGATTTCAGGAGAAAATATTCTGATATAGTGTTGTGTCTGTTACTCTGTTCTGACTCCTCTGTGAGGGGAATTTTGTGTGATGGGTGGAATATCTGTGCCTTTATTTTTTCTTCCTCTTGAATGTCTTCTCTGCACCCTGCTCCTCTTCACACAGCAACTGATTTCTTGCCAGAGGAACAATTTAGAAACTGATTAAGATTCTGAGTCATAGTTTGAGTCCTATTTACATACTGCCTTTGGTTGTCTTTCTCATTTGACTTATCTCCTTGGTCTATGAATCAGGCCATCCCTATTGCAACACAGATGATCATCTGCCCATTCTTGGGAACATCAGCCAATTTGACATCAGACAATCTCCTCAGCCTCGATGGCATGTTATTTTCCAGGATGGTCACTGGAGGACAGTAGGACAGGATGGGTACTGTTATTACAGCACTGAGGAACTGAAGTGTGTATTATTTAGGTACTTGCTTTTGCATGCGATGTTAAGTGGGCTGCACATAAGGAAGATATCAGATTTTGCTTTATGGATGATTTAATGCCTCATTAGCCAATTCTCATTATATTTTAGCTCTCTGTCCAACAGTGCCCTGTACCCAGAATAAACGGTATTAAAGATGATCCTTCATATTTTCATACTCACCCCTCTCTTTCTTCCAAAATAATCAACCCATGCCCTAGCTGAGCGCTTCATACAGCTTATTTCTATGGTACTTTAGAAACTGCACTTCTGTAAAGAGATTGCCCTAAGATGAATTTCTATAGTTCTGTCCACTTCAGCTAGAAATTCCCCAGCACAGATATAATCCACACGTACTTGCAACTCACGGATCTAACCAGTCTAAATATATTCTGATCACAGAGCTCTGCTGCAAATCAAACAACTTTAAGAAGCTTGCAAAATTTGCAGTTCTATTGTCTGAAACTTTTTTTTTTTATTGTAAGTACCAAAACTTTGCTAATGTGTATACCTTGCAGAAGGATGCAGAGGGCAGAATTGTCCACTACAGCAAGGAGTTAAAGTTTTCAATGTGACTTGGAATGAAAAATCCAGATATTGAAATTGTTCATGAAAGAATATAGTGAGGAAAAAAAAATACTAAATCCATTAAAGTGTCTGATTTTGTTCAGATAAGTTTTACATTTTTCCTTCATATTTTACGTGCTGCAATATTTAATATTGAGGGGAAAAAAAAGAAGAAAAGTCACACTGGAAAGGAAAAAGTTAAATAGGCCACCTAGAAGTTATCAAACAGGGCATGATTTCTATTTTTCTTTTGAAAGAAAATTTTGCCACAGTGAACATAATTTTAATTGCTCCATCAGAATTTTGCTTGGAGATCATTTAATAGATGTTTTCATATCTAAAACAAAACTAGTGGGTTTTTAGTTGACATCTGTTTAACTTTGCTTTTTTTTTATTTCTGTGCAGGTTAACAATGGCTGCCACAAGAGAGGCACTGCATATATCGATCACAGGTAGAAACCAGTTAAGAAAAATTATCCAGGCTAATAAAAACCAAAATATTTTCTGTCACAGATAATCAATTGTGCTTTGAATTTCTAATAATATTTTGTGAAGAGTTTGTTTCATTTGGGGTTTTTTTATGTTCTGGATTTGCAAAGAGGGACTTGAAGGGAAGGGGAGCTTTTACATTTCTCACTTTAACTCAAACACTATGCATTTAAAGTTAAATCAATTCAGATTTACAGATGATACAGTGACATACTCTCATTTGAAAAGCCAGGGTTTATTTTTTCAGTGTTTCACAGTACAATAAATTCTGCACTGTGTCTAGATGCGGGTCCAAGTCTGTGTTTAACAAAGACACTGAACTTTTAACCTTTCAGGTTTCTAGATTTTGATTATTATAATTAACTAATTTTCATTTAGATTTTGTTTCATGAAAGTAAATCCAAATCATCAATGTGCATGCATATATATGAATATGCTGACCCTCAAGCAAAAACGGATGTATTTAGCAAATCACTAGCAAGACTTAGTAAGGAAAGAGATAAAAAACCCCTTCCCATATTTGATTACTAATAAGCACTTAAATAAACATTTCTCACACCTGATTTTCAGTTATTAACTTGCCTATGAACAAATGGATGCTTTCCCAGTGATAATAATGTGCTATTTTTTGCCTTTTAAACCCTGACTGTTTCAGATATTCTGCATGCCGCTAGATTTCCGTTGTTTTTTTTTTTTTTTTTTTTTTTTTAAAAAAGATCAGGCATTGTTTTACACTAATTTCAGACCAGAATCTTCATTGGTATTTTTTGTTTGTTCTTCCAAAATTAGCTGAAAGAAGCCAAATAAAAACACATTTAAAGATTTCTGTTTACCCTTTCCTTCTATTGCCATTAAAGTCTTAAGGTATAAATGAGCAGAAGCCATCTCTGTGAGAAGTTATGAGGTGACATGTCTCTTCCTTCTTTGGAGGAATAATGTGATGAGCAGTGAACACTAGAGGGGGAGCTTAACCGTTCAGGAAACTTAAATCTCCAGACCCTCTGGGAGAGGATCAGAGTGATACGATAGCTGCTGACTTAAACAAGCAAAGTTAAGGCATGGACAGCCAGAGTTCAAAAGTCAAGAGGTCAAGAATAGTAGAGAGCCAATTTATTGTCATTTTCCAAAAAGGCAGCAAATCATAAGTGAAATTGAGAAGTTTAGGGCTCTGCTCCTACCATGATGTGGTGTACTTTAAAAAAATCTCTAGAGGCAGTTTAACATGAACGGTAGGATTACAGGGATTTTTTTTTCCCAATGACTGTCTGTCATTTAAATGTCTGAGGAATGATGGAATGAATTATCATAAAATTTTGACAAATGTGATGGCTCAACCAAAGGGGGAAAACAGACATTCCACTTATTGGGTTCTAATAAGACATGACATTTAAATTGAGTTTACATGGCAGTTAGACCTTTGCTTTTCCCTTTTTTTCCCCCTTTTTCTCTTTATTTGACTCAGAAACATTTTTGTTTGGAGAGAAGTGATTTATAACTGATGCTTGTCTAAGAATGTAAAGCATGCTTCTTTAATCCTTGCTTGCTATGTTTTAATAACTTGGTGCCTGTTTAATGTATTTGACTTCATATATGCTTAAGTTTGGGTCTTGCTGGCTCTTTTAGGATGTCTGTTCATCCTTTATTGCATAATTAAAATGTGAATTCACGGTATAATTTCACTAGCTTTGCTATAATAGCATCACAATTTTTTTTGTTGTTGTTTTAAAAGTTGCAGGTTTTTATTTCTACTTGTTGAAATCAAAGTATCTTAATAATTCATTTTTTGTTTGTATTAGATATCTCTTCTTATGGAAGTATTGACAGGTCCAGTCTGTTTGCTGCTTACACAAGAGTACAAGTATTCGGATGATGTAGCATTTGTGATGTGTGACTTATTGTGTACTTTGGGGGTGTGGAAAAGAGTTTTGGGGATATTATGTTATATATTGTATTATTATAGGCAGACGTTACTGCAGTTGCACTGTGAGTGTCCTCATAAGTTGCTTCATTTGAGAAAGTAAGTGATTGGATTCAAATCAGAAGCAGGTGCACAGATTACACACCACACAGATCCTGCCAGTTTGTTACTCTATCCACAAGGATTTTCAATATGCTTCACTGCTGATATTAATAGGGGAATTTGACTCTGTGTTTTCAAGCACGCTAATTTATCTTTAGACAAGACCTTTTTAATACTCTCGTATCCTTTATGATTTCATCCATACATTTATTGCTTCCCTGTGATGCTTGAGGAAAGACCATATATAGCAGTAAATACAATTTAGGAAGAGGGAGAAGACAAATAGGAGGTCAGTAACTGTGGAATAAGAGCTCTTTAAAAATCAATTTCTGTCCATGCCTTACCAGATTCCACCTTTTCTTCCCTCTGATCTTTTACTTTCCATTTACTAATATATGTAACTGAAGTAACCAGCTACCGGCTTTTCAGAAGTGCAAGACCATTTTGAACTGCCCCCAAACAGATGTTTTTGCTAATATTGTTTGCCATAGGACTTTTTTTTAATGTAACATAAGACTAATATTTAAACAAATAATATGTGAGTATGGTAGGTGGCACTGATGTTAGAAAAATTTATGAAAGGTAAAACACTATATTAAATAACAAACATGCACAAGATGCTGGATTTTGTATATTGAGATTTACATTTATGGCAACTCTGGGTGAACTAAGGCTCTAACTAGTGCATTTTTTGGATGAGATCTGGCTAGAAAAGATATAAAAACTGGAAATTCACCAAGAAATCAAGCAAGCCCTAAGGTAATTTTAAAAAGGAGGAGGAATGGGGACATGATTGTTTCCAAAGGAAAACATTTAACAAGTATCAGCTTTCTAAACAAAAAGAATATAATAATTCATTTTTCCTGTTTAGTATAATTCCAAATAACTGAAACATGATCTGATATTTTCTGAAATGTTTTGGTTTCTCAGGCAAATAAGTAAAATAATGGTTTTATGTGGGTGTTGAGCAGAGGTAACTTTGCCCCAAATTTCCACAGTACAACTCTCCCAGGGCAGAGCTGCGTGCAGCAATTCTCCTTCTTGATGTGAGAAGGGAAATTCAGGAGGAAGCTCAATGCAGTTGATGTTTCTCTAAGGAAATGGCAGTAGTTTGATCTCCATGATGATATGGGTAGTGCAGGAGATCCTCTCCTTAAGAATAAGCTAATGTAAATGAGTCACAATAAATGTAAATTATACCGTGAGTTACAGTGTTTATAGAAATCATAGAATATCCTGGATTTGAAGGAACCCACAAGGATCATTAAAAAAAAGCTTTCTTTTACTTCCAGAATCAAAGTAGCACACCCCTGATCTCAATATTTTCAGACTCCCTGGTTGAAATAGTTTTTTTCCTCATGATACAGCTGATTTGGATATTATCCTTCGGTTTGAACTTTGTCTCTAAGCAAAGTTCTCAGATATGCTATTCACTGAAGACTCAGCCACATTGCAACTGGATGATTGAACTGCCTCGTTTTAGGGAATTTTTGCATGGCAGCTGGAGATTGCCACTCCACAACTCAAATTCAACATCTGCCCTTAGGAAATACAAAGCAGCATCTTTGTATTTGTTTGCAAAGGACTTAAAAATGAGAATGCCACATCTGTCTTAGGTCAGGTTGAAGTGGATAGTAAATTGTGGTCTAGGCAAAAACATTTACGTTCTTCAGTGTTGTGGCCCATGAGATAGCAAAGATTTAAGGATGATGTTTTTCATACCGAGCTGTAAAGTATGAAGGAAAAAAGTGCCAGGTGTTTCTAGGAATACTGCAATTAGGGGGAGGGTAAGTTGCCTTCAAAAGATAAACACTGTAATTCAAATAAGGAATATTATCTAGAGAGAGAGAATTAAACCAGAAGATATGAAAGAACTCATTGTCTTTTAATACCCACAGAATGATTCATAACAGATTGCTGCTTTCAGCTCTGAGTAAGTAGTTAGCAGTTAGATCTACTCAGTAAGTTTTTTGTAGTTGTATGCGAAATGTAACAGAAAAGCAGCTTACTGGGAATGAAAACAAATAGTGATCCTAACAGGCTGGTATTTGATATCAAAATCGGTGCTAACAGGTAAAGACTTTGCAAATTCTGGTGGAGACATTGAAATGTACTGTTTTAGTCTTGTAAATCTGTCAGTTTGAAGGAATCCACTAATTTATTTCAGGCTCTTGACTCATTTTAGAGTTAAGTACATTTCCCATTACAAGCTGGATTTCTAAATCTACATTTCTAAATTGTCCCACACAGAAGCAGTCTCTTCATAGCTTACATGATACATCTTTCTCAAAAACTGTGTTTTGAAGAGAAATATGGAGTAAACCAGAGAAGTCATTCTAAATTTAGAGCCGATTACACGTTTTCTTTTTCTCTTTCATTTTTTGCTTGTTGTTTAGTTACTTTGCTAGGAAATCCATGTTCTATTGTTATCAAGAAATACTTTTTAGTATATTTCCGTGAGAGGAGGATGTGTCCCAGTGATGACATGCAAGTGCAGTAGTTTGTGATGTCCAGCCCTAGAGCACAGTTCAGAGGAGACAGGAGTTCAGCTTCATTTGCTGTAAGGGCAGAGCTAACACAGTGTGGATAGCAGCATGTGGACAAGATGCAATTGCTGCAGATTAAACAATAAAGAGGGCAATATAGAAAGCAAGTATAGTAATGCAGGGACAACACGGAAGCAGGATGAGAAAGTGTATGAAAATTTCAGTGTTTCAAATGATTTTTCAAGGTTAATATAAGGTTGTGAATTTATTTTTCCTCCATTTCCTTAGTGGTCTACTATCCTATGTAAAAAATTCCTTCTTTTCTTTTCTTTTCTTTTCTTTTCTTTTCTTTTCTTTTCTTTTCTTTTCTTTTCTTTTCTTTTCTTTTCTTTTCTTTTCTTTTCTTTTCTTTTCTTTTCTTTTCTTTTCTTTTCTTTTATTTCTGTAGTGAAATATTGGTGATGGTAAACCACATGCATTGACACAGTATTTTCTAGGAGGAAAGGCAAATATTTTTAGTTAAAATTACAGTGGATTTTACTTTTGCAGAATGCAGCTATCTAACTTAGATTTAGGTAGGATACCTAACATTTTTAATGCCATCATATCCTCAGCAAATTGAAGCAATGGGTTGGAGTCATCTCTCAGCCAAGAGAAGGAAAGTAAACAGGAGCAGCAAAGAAAAACATTTTGAAAAGAAGAACATTATTTTTTCTCCCTTATCATTTTAGAAATGCTAAAAATATATTGCAAACACTTACTTCCTTACCTTCAAAGTAACTCTGTCAGAACAAATTGATTTTAGTTTAAATCCAAATTAATGAACCAGCTTTATTATTTCAGGAGAGGGAGGCTAGAAAAGGAAAAAAATAGAAAAAGGCCCAAGAATCACTGATAGAATAGGTGGTTTATAATGTGTTAAATGTGTTTATTTGCACTTCCAAAGTTCAGATTTCCTCATACATTTTCATACTGATAGAGATAAAATGCTAAAGTCTTAAATCCCTCTATGCCATGCTGAGTTGCTAAGGGCTGTTGAGCTTTTGTTATTTCTCCTCTTGAGTTAGCTCTGATTATTCCTGCTGAGTGAAAAATTTTTATTTGCCGACAGAAATAGGAACCACACCACGTGTACTTGCACTCAGCAAATACTCTAATACATCACAAAGATTTGCTCAACCCTCCTTCGGAGGCCAAACTGAGGATGTTATTTTCTGTCTGGATCTGGTCTTGAAGACTATCAGTCAGGAGTGTTTCTCAATCTCTGATTAAAACAAGGCCTACAAAGCTGCAAGTGTTCATGCACAGTCTCATTAGAGGACTGAATGGAGTGACCCTGGTTTTCTAGCACAAAGCTGTGAGTGAACTTCAAATATAAGAGTGCATCAATCAGATCCAAGCCAGGCTTTTAATGTCATTTTTTCTACTTTGCCTTTAAAGTCGTAAAGGAATGCCCTTTCCACTGTGCAGCCAACCATCATTCAACAGCAGCAAACAAACTAACAAAAAGCAAGAGGCAGAGAGAAGGCTCTCCCCTCACAAAGGGGAAAGCATAATATTTTACTAATGGGTTTTCTAATAAAATAGAAAATACACTAGGCTCAGTGCAGGTGTTCACACTGTTCTGATTTTTGCACTTTCTTATAGAGGAAAGGAATAGGAAAAACTACTTTTGAGAACAGGGCAACATTTGATCCATATATTCGGTTCTCTAGCACAATGTCATATGTAATTCTTTTCTATTTAAATGATAGTGACGTTTTAGTGAATACTCTGAAAGAGAAAAATTAAACTAAAAAGATATTACCCTTCACCATCTAAAGCTGCTTTTCGAAACTTGTGATGATGCAGTGAAGTGTGATCATAAAAGAAAGCAAGTTTTTCTTTGAATATAGCCAAAGATCAAAAAAAAAAAAAAAAAAAAAAAAAAAAAAAAAAAAAAAAAAAAAAAAAAAACCCCAACAGTCCTAGAGTGACAATCTCTGGAAATTAAATTAAAATTAACTAGGGGAGTTTGGAAAACAAAAGAATCTAGATATGTGAAACAAGCATTCAGCTGAGGCTGTAAGGACCTAATATTTAATGTTGTCCTTATTAAAAAAAAATAGTCTTTTGTGTCTGTGTCATGTTTTTTCCCCCTAAACTTCACAGATTATGAAGCAGTCTTGACCTAAATGCCACTCCACCTCCTATCATCATATATATATATATGCACAGTTATATTTTTGCAGTTTATAATGTGTTGCAGTATTTCCACCATTCTATTTAAATGTGGTTTTTATTCAGAGGTTTAGATGCTCAAACACTTAGGCAGATTTTACAAATGAGTACCAGAGCATTTATGCCACTTGATGGTGCCTCATCAGTTATTTCCTTGATGGGGCACTTGTCTAAATTGATAATTTTATGTTGTTTGGTAATTAGCTCACTGCATAAAAACCATCATGCATTACCTGTTATAATTTTAATATGCTTCATACTATACTTCTTCTTTTTGAGATAATGTTGAGTCCTGAGTTTGCTTTCATTCACAGCATCTGACACAGGATGTCAAGTTATTTCTCTTCGTAGTCTCTGAAAATCCAATAAGCTGAATTAATTATATTTTGTTCCTGACTCCTGGATAGCCGTATCTCTTTACTTTCTACACTATCCCCAGTTTAATGTATCATTTGGTGTATATTTATGAATTTACAAATTAATGGGTATGTACTTACATTCTTAAATTTTTATGAAAATCTACCAGCCAAATCAGCCACATTTACTTTTGTTATGTTTGCTCTGTTTAGTTACCTGATTCACCTTTTCTTATGAGCTTCTGAACACCTTTTTAGGAGGTTGGGTTTTTTTGTTTCCTCTTCCTCTGGGAAAAACCATCAAACAAACAAAACCCTAAACTTTTTTAATGTTTTCATTTCCAGGGTATTAAAACCTAGTCTAAAATTTTTAGATCTTTTTTGCAGCTGAGAAATAATGTTTACCTCAATATTACAGTCTTTAATTTCTATTTACAGTGAAATTAAGTTGTCTGATGGGATTACTTGCAGATTTAACTATTTTCATTATCCTAAAATGCAGTGCCCTCAACTTGATAATTCTGTGCCTGGGCCTATGTCATGGGACAGTTGAGACTTCAGAGGAAGGCTGTAAAAACACAGAAGTCTGAGCAGGTAGTTTTAGTTTGAAAATGGCTGCATGCATTTTCCATATGTCAACAGATACAGGATATAAAGTATATCCTGTACATAAAAATTAATGCTAATCTTAATCTGATCTGAATTATTGTTCAAAGTTCAATTTAGGTTTCTGTTTTCCAGCATTACTTGATTTTCTCTCTTCCAAGAGTATTGCAGATGGGATTTTGAAATTTTTGTTAGTTTCCCTTTTGCATGACAGGATAGGTTGTGGAGTAAATGGACATTCAATGTATTAAAAACAATGCAGTGTGCATGGCTGTGGTCTTTGATTTGATTTATCAAAGGTGAGAAATATGAATAGATGTTTTGCTATCATAGGACAGAGTTTTTCTACACAGAAACTTGCTTGACTACTCTCTTACAAGTTTTACAATAATGCTTTTGTAGAGTTCATTGAATGGTAAATAAGCAAAAGTAATTTATGAGAAAGGAAATACTAAACTACCTCAGGTTCATAGTACAGAACATGTCCGTATAATACGAGTACTTCGTATTTCATCCCAGCATTACTCTCTAAGCAACTGAGTATGATCACCACTAATACTCAACACTTCCCATACCTTCTCGATTGTGAAGTGATCTGTGAAAAGTTCAAGATGCTATGAAAACAGCAATGGCAAACTTGCATTGAGCAAGTATCAACGGTGCCTGTGACATTCCTGGTAAGGCTATGTACTCTAATGTACTCGGATGTGAGCAGATTTAGATACAATTATGCTAATGCAGTCAGGTGAAATTTGCCAGTGTAGTACAGTATTATGACAATATGCTCTTGCAACAAGTAGACAATCTCAGTAGATATATCAGCACTAATCATGGTCACTTTTATCCTAACCTTTCTTTTTCTCAAAAAATTAGTAACATAAGGTATATTCCTACAAGTAATTGGCTATATTTTTCTAACAAAATCGGAATAGCACATTTCTATTTAGTGATCAGTTTTCTTTGTTAGAGGAAAAAAACACAGTTACACATGAGGAGATATTTAGATCACTTCCCCTTCCCTCCTGTTCTCATTCTCGCCTTATTTCACATTGCTGCTGGACATGTTACTGCTAGGACAGATACTCAGTTATCATCTGATACTCATGATATTAGATATTTGATATTATCTTTGTGTCTAGACTTGATTTTCTTTTAATAAGAAAGTAGTTTGTTTCTCTTTATCATTGTTTGATTTTGGAAATGACATTGACTGTGCTCAAGCAGACTAAAATGAGAAGCACAGGAATCATATAATTCCGTTTCAGCATAGTATATTTTATTCTCTGATAAGTCCATCACTTATCGATCAGTATATCTTCTAGTTTAATCATTTTTTTCTGGTGTTAGTCCTCCCTTCTTTTTAATCCTATGTTACATTTTTTTTTACTTTTTGAACCACATATGCTTCTTTTCATTCAAGCCATTTCTCAAATGTGTGCTCAGCACTGGGCATCTCTGTCCCAGATTCTTTGATGTCCTTTGATGTCCTTTCAACAGCTGTTTATGATCTTTATCATACACTGCTTCTTCTTGCACAGATTTTGTTCATTTATTCTAATTTGCTTGGACTCACAAGGTTCAAGATTAACTTCTTCAAATTTCTCTATCAGTCTTTTTCTCAGGTAATACTGAGATACCTCCATACATGAGGAACAAACTCCCAAACCACTTCCTTTATCAATAGTCCTACCATTCATCCAATTTGTAGTTTGACAGATTTTTACAACTCTTTATAGAAGCTAGGACATAATACAGACTAATATCTGACAAGTGCATGATCAGACCAGATTCTGCCAGGCATAGGCTCAAATATTGTCCATGGCTCTTCACAGAAAAGGTTGATAATAATTATGAGTTTCCTTGGACACTCTATGTTGTTGATGGAATATAAGTCAGTTCTGTTTATTTTTTTAAAAGTTACTACAGCTATGTTTGTATCTGAGCAGAGAATAAAGCACTTCAGAAAAAATATGGCTGTGTTTATGATAATAGTTTTTAAGTGCACTGTTGTAATATAACCTCAAGAAAATCCTCTCAATTTCCTATACAGTAGGATAAAACCTAGGAAGAAAATTTATGAGAGCAGAATAAACAACTGTAAAACAGTGTAGGAAAACAGTTTGAGGTAAATGCTATTAAAAGAGCTTGCAAACTGTCTGATAAAATATATGAAAAAAATTCACAGGCTGTCAGTCCAGTATTGTTTTGGACTGGGTCACTACTTTTACACAACAAATAAGAGATTTTTACCCTTTATATACTAAGCCATTTCCTATAATTTTTACCTGTTTTGCATTTGATTTTGAAAGAGAGTGATACCATTTGCTAGAAGTAAATATTTTGGGCTAGACTGGGATAGTTTGTGTGGGATTTGTCTCATATAACTTCTGTCTACAGCTCTAGACAGCTGTGTCCAGGTTCCTTTTACAGAAGTGGAAAGAAATTAAGTGATCAAGCACTTTTAGGACATTACCCAATCAATGCAGTTTAGATAATGTGATTTGAGATTAGGTCAGTTGTACCACAGAAATTATTTTCTCTGGTGATTGTGAAGAGAGTGTGCAAAGAGCCTGGTGCAGAAATACGTGCTAGCAGGTGAATCCCACCTCTCATGCATAGCTCAAAGTAAGATGTGGACGTAGAAGAACATCTCCAAGAGCTACTTTTTCTACTTTCAGAGAGAAATTTTTGTACTGATTCTTCTTTTTTTCAAGAAGGAAAATAAACTTCTGAACCCCTCTGCAGAATCCAATATACTTATGTGTTCCAGGTCGATTCTTTAGATCTTCCTTGACATTATCCATCTCCTTTTAGGCACTTCCAACCCACTAGTTCAGGATATCCACTGAATACACATGGAATCAGAGGAACTACATGCATTTACAGGATGATCTGAGATTATATGGAATTGTGTTTAAATGCTTTCTTTAAATCAATCATGGCAGATAACATCTCGCTGTTGTGATTAAACCAGGTCATGGTGGGTAGTAGAAAATCACTTCTGGAGTTAGTGAAAAATTTGTTCTTTAGCTGTACTTGGGCTTTATTGCATTTAATTAATGCCCTAATCTTTGCAACTACCTTACATAAGAAAGTGCTTTGAGTTGTAATATTTAGTATAAGAGAATGTACCAGTCAAATTTAACCTAGACTGAAGTATTTATTTTTATTCTCATTAAATAAAGAGAGTCACAGATTATGATAAATCTTGCGTTGCCCTTCAGAGATACATCATCTAGTGCTTGAGGCCAAGAAATGAGTACTTTCCATAATTAGTAAGGGAAATTAAATAATTGGGCTGTGGTTTATAAGAGTTCTTCCTCTAAGAAGGGAAACCATCTAAGTCTCAGTCAAGTGGGTTAACATGATGTATTTTTTCAGCACATCATTATCGCAATTTCATTTCACATAAATTCTACACATAATATTTTTTTCCATTTCTTCTTAACATAGCAACACAACCATGGTTTTGTAAATACTTTAGAGTCATATTTTCTGCCTGAAAATGTACTTAATTTTTTGGTTAGCATGATTACATGATTCAGGGTATTCTATGACACAGTTTTTCTGAACACAGTGTTTGTCTTCCAATAAATGGAATACATTGGGATATTTCAGTGGAATTCCACATGGTAAGAAGACACCACTTTAATTCACGTTTTGCCATCATTTCAAAACTTGGCATCTGAATTGTTTATGCTCAAAAATTTTAAAAAGCTAAATCAGTTTAAAGTATCTTCCTTCCTCAGCACAAAAACACTCTTGTGTGCTGACATTTCTAATGCATGTATGTGATAGTTTAAGCCCAGCCAGCAACCAAGCCCCATGCAGCCACTCACCTACTCCCACACCAGCAGGATCAGGGAGAGAACGGAAAAGGCAGCAGCTAGAAAACTCATAAGTTGAGACAAAAATGGTTTAATAAGGAAAGCAAAAGCCGCAAACAAAAACAAAGCAAAACAAGGAATTAATTCACTGCTACCCATGGCAGTGTTCAGCCATCTCCAGGAGAGCAGGGCCCTTCCAGTAAGATGGATACTTGGGAAGACAAATGCCATCACTCCAAATGTCCCCCCCTTCCTCTTTCTTCCCCCCACATTACATACTGACCGTCATGTCACACGGTCTGGAATACCCCTGTAGGCAGTTTGTGCCACTTGTCCCAGCTGTGTCTCCCCACAACCTCCTATGCACTCCAAACTTCCTGGCCAGTGTGGCAGTACGAACAGCTGAAAAGGCCTTGGCTCTGTGTAAACTCTGCTCAGCAATAACAAATATCTCTGTATTATTAATTCTGTGTTCAAGACAAATCCAGAGCATAGCCTCACACTAGCACTACAAAGACAATTAACTCTACCCCATCCAAAACCAGCACACATGGAGTTGACTTTAACTTACAGCAAATCACTTCTCTGGATACACCTGCAAAAAAAAAATTGTTATTATTACCTTTTATTGGGTTTGACCAAACATCTACCTAGCCCAGCATTCCTGTTTCTGTCAAAGCAGCTGTAGAGGTTTACAGAAAAATATATGAATATACATAGACAGTAGGAGATACATAATATTCATCTAATAGACCTTAGCATGAACTCGAAGCTCTTATTCATGTGAATAAAGTCCCCTTGAAATCAGGGGATTAGCCTCCTTACTGTTTTGTTCTGTTCCACTTTTTAACAGAAATAGCATCATGAGCTTACCAAATGGATATTGATCCTCTAAACCCTCTTACAAAAAGCCCCAGTAGAGTTTCCTAAGAGAAGTTAGGATTTACAGAACAGCCAGGGTATAATTTCAGATAAACCTAAAATGTGCAAGTGCCTGTATAATTTGTTTCCTGACTCTGACAGAGGTGCAGTATTTTGTGGTGAGTTACTTTATGTCTCCTTCTGAATCCAGATTTTAAGGAAAAAAAAATATTCTTACATGCCATATTTAGGGTTTAAAAAACCAACAAACAGAACAAAACTAAACATCCTGTTAGTTACCAGAGAAAAAAATGTTAGGTTGAAAGCTATATTAGAAAGCTATATTACATCTCTCTTGAATTTTGATGAAATACACTTTCCAACTTTCTAATGGGAAACTTGGAAACTTTAGATATCATAAAATGATTGTGGCATTTAATGGTAAGGGTTCCAAAATATTCCTGATGTTTAAAGGTAGCCATGACTCAGGACTTACATGCATCAGACTGCATCAAATAGCTAGGCCAGTTATTCTACACATACCTAATGTCTGAGCACATGAAGTGCTGTATGTAATATTGCTGAAACAACAACCAAGCTTTAAAAAAAAAGCTTCTGGTAAATACTTAGCTAGAAAAAGTACCAACATTCCTTCAGTTGTTTAACTGGTATGTTGGTGAAGAAAGGTGAGGGAGGGGAAAAGGAAAGAG
>VYXC01012418.1:0-16896 GCA_013397175.1 Platysteira castanea
GTGTAAGCAAGTCATGGATCTGTACTGTGGAATAATGAACGGTTTTTTTGGCCTGTCATTCTTTTCTAATTAAAAAAGCATACCAAATGCTGGAAATGGGTCTCTAACACTGAGCTGGTGGTTTCCTGGAGCTGCCTGTCACCAAAATCACTCCTCCACCTCCCCCCTGCCAAGATTCTTTGCTTGGTTAATAAGTAATTTCAGCATCTCTTGTGAATGTAAAATGTGACGCTGTGATTATTCTATACAAGTTACTTGATATTTGTCTACCTGAAACTTCATATGACATTTTATTGCTCAATCAGTCAATCTTACAAGTTGCTTCTAAAATTCTACAATGTCTAACTTTATCTTTTACGTAATATAGACTCATCAGCAGACTTAACTCCCAATTTTGTTTTGCTGTTACATGTGGCTGTTCGAATTAGTGCAGATCCCAGGTCAGATCTCTGCAGAGTTCTTCTAGTGCATTTGTTTGGTGACTGCAGGGAAACTAAAAATGTGTTCCTATTCACCTGTTTCCTACCTTTAAGTAAAATATTTAGGTATGCAAGGACCTTCACACTTGTGATGTGCTATGCTCATACTCTGGAGCTGATTAGTTTTCTTTGGAAATCCATGGAAATGATATAATTCAGTTTGCCACTAATCTTGTGTGATTAAGAATTTTACCTGCATGACAGACTTAGGTAAATAACCTAGAGCACAACTGTCTGTAAATAAACAGTCAGAAATTGCATGGTTTCAAACAAATTATTATAAGAACCAGAGTGGACAGCACAGTGTAATGTTAGTTGGTGTGGATACTTGTCTGGAGACTTGTACTGCTTCACTTCTTCTCTGTATTTACTTGCAAAGTAGTGATATCAAAGGCTGCACAGGAAGCTCAGGAAGAAGAGGAAATAATGTGTGTCAGGGAAGTACTTCAGGAACAGATTTTTTTTAGGATATGAAGATTCCGTAAGTACTTCCCTAAAGAGTTTGCAGCAATGACTCATCTGTCATAAGTGTAGAAGTGTTGAATTTTTATTCAGCTATTATATCTTGAGTACTTCATCCCAGTGACAAACATTTTACAATTATATTATTTTGTCACTGCAAACATGACTTGGAGAACAAAGTGATAGCGTGCCTGGTTTCTCTTCTAGGCGTACAGACTAACTGATATGCGGAATCATGACAGCAATTGGTTTGTTTTGCTCTTTCTGACTTCAATAATGACTGTTTGAAACACAACAACGTTCAACCAATGTGCATCTCGAGTGCCGCTTCCTTTAAAAACACTCTGTTAAAACAGAAAACTGGAGGTGGGAGGAGAGAAAGAGGACTCAAAATCACCTATAAAACTTAAGTAACCACTTTTCGCTGAAATAAGACTGATTTCTTAACTGTCATTTATTCATTGGTTATGACAACATATATTTCAAGGAAGTGTAAAACAAGCAAATCCAATAAAAATGAGAAAAAACCCAACAAAACTCCTCTCAGAAATAACTTTTAAACCTTTGTGTTTTACTTTTTAATTGACTTTGGCCGAATCTTATTGCACTGAAAGAATCAGTTCTGCTGATTAAAATACTGGCTCTGCTGGGATGCCTTTAACCTGTTCCTCATGAGGCGTGGCAGCAACACACGAAAATTGAGAGGTGTGTGCTTCGAATTAGTAAGGGTTGCACAACTTGGAAGGACCTGCACCATTGCTCGACTCCTGTATCTCAGGTAACTTAAACAGATAAATTGCAGCAGAATACATAGGTGAACTGCTTTATTGTTTTTGTCACCAAGTGTTGAGTCCTACAGAGGTCAATGATTTTTATAGTATGTATTCTGTGGAGAACTTACACATACTAAAAAGTCAACTGGTAGGATGAGTATTGGTTAAAATTAAGAGTATAGGGAAAATTATGTAAGGCAAAAGGAAAATTATGTGCTCCACTGAAGTATTAACTACTAAAGGAAAAATGAGCACTTATAGTAACAAAATAGATGTTCATAGCCTTCTTCTATTTTGAATGATGGATCATATAACTACAATGCAGAACACTTTAAAACACAATTATCAGATATTAAGGAAATTTATTTAAATTTAAAGATTCTTAAATGTCTAGGACTTGAAGTTCTAAAAGTGAAATTTGTTTCAAAGCCTTGCTTACAAAACAGTAAAGAGGAAATTACGTCTGGATTTCAGAGCTTGGTCCAGAAGAAATCATTTGAGTTACATGAGGATCTTTTCATGGAATCAATGTTCTAGCAAGTAGTTTGACAGTCAGGGGTCTGTGACCAGGCTGAGCTAGGCAGGGTTTATTAGCATGAGTGTGACTGTGCTGATTCAGTGATACTGAAGAGTATCTGTGCTAGATCCTTTCCACTGCGGTTCAAAGCTGTGCTGCACCACTTTGTGCACACACCTCTTCAGTCATCCTTGGGCTGCACAGCATTCTCTATTACGAGAGAGTCCCTTAGAGTCTAAACCACCTCTGAAGGCAGTGGGCAAAAGCTCAGAAATTGGTCTCCTGTTCTTTACTGGCTATTTATTCTCCCAGTGAAAAGAAGATTATCACCTGTTTCAGACAAGATAGCTTTTTTTCCACTGTACTATCAGCCTTTTTCAGAAACTTTTGTAGTGATTGAGAAGGAAACAACTGTTTTACAAAAGGACATCTTTTCTTATTTCATTTCCTGCTGCACATAGGCTATTTTTTCTTCCCAGACCATCAATTTGACTGTTGTACTGAAAAAATGCAATTTTTTTTGTATTTCCCATCTCTTTTGGACTTCTACTTGCGTTGGGGGAGGGGAGGTAAGGGGAGTTTGTTTGTTTGGGTTTTTTGGCTTTTTTAAAATAAAACTTTGAAATAAATTGAATGGAATCCTGAAATGGAATATCAAGTAATAGATGATGAAAACAATTCCAAAAGATGATTCTCTCTGATTTTAAGGTCATCTTCTTCCACATTTTCCAGCAGGATAGCATACCTTTAGTATTTGTACCAGTTATAGGTATAAATCTCTTCTCTATTTTCTGAAAGATAGAATTAGCCTCTCCATTTTTTTTCTCTTATTTTCTTATCTTACCTTTCTCTCTAATTCCTCCCAAATCAGGAGCTCACATTAAATACTAAACATTAAAAATGAATCATGTTACATTAAGTCAAGTTTAAAAAAAGCCCCAAACCTGCATAATTAGCAATTTTGCTTTCACTTCTTCAGAATACATCTTCAGAGTAGAAAAATATTTGTCTTCTCATATTTTAAAATAATGCCATTAATGAGTGAAAAATTAGACAAAGTTAGGGTAGAAATGTAGGGCATGTCTGTGATGACGAGGTGCGTGTTCTGATTGCTTCATCTGCTAGCCCTGCCTGCACTGTCTGCTGCATAAAGTCCTTTTATTGCCCCACTGTTTGCCACATAGATATGAATTAAAAAAGACCTTGCAAAGTTTTCAACTCGGAACCATTGGAAACATACATGGAAGACCAGGGAATTTCTTTCTCTTCACTAGTATGAAAAGTAGGGAAAGACAAGCATTTGTCTGTGCAAAGGCAGGCTCAGTTAGGAGATCTCACAGTGAAGCTGTCGTTTCCAAAGGATGTAGCAGTGAATCTGACTTTTTCAGCCTTTCTGGCCAACCAAAAAGGTCAGGCTGCATGGTTATGATGGACAGCACCACCACAAGGGTCTAAGTGATCAAGCAAGGAGACGTCAGTTCTCAGAGTCAGACCTCACTGCCCTGAAAAGCAATTATCAAATGAAACATTAAATTTCAGATAAGAGTTTTTGTTGTTCATTTAACAGGTATTTCTTTAAAAGCTTACAGACATTTGAGTAGCTTTTCTCCCACCACTACTGGTCTATCCTATAATTCTCATCAGGTCAATCTATGATTAGAAGGGAATTTTTCAGACATAAAGGGAGAGTTCCTTCAGGATCCAAGGAACTTTAGGATATTAAAAACCTATAAAAATAGAGACTATATAAGCTCTTTGGGCAGTCTGTAGAGACACTAAAGTCATAATGCTTTATGGAGATGCAGAAAAATCTATTGCAAAACCAAGAAAGATTTCGGTGAAGTATGTCTTGAATAAAAAAATCTTTTTGGCAAAGAAAATCTTATATTTTCATTTAAACCAATCTTAAGGCCTATATTTTGCCCTCTATAAAACCTTTCTAGGGTAATATCTTTATTTTTTTATTTATGCAGAGAAGTTTTAAGAGTATTGCTTATACTTTACATTTCTCTCTTTGAAATAATTTTAATTTCAACTCAATTTATGAGTTTCCAAGGAAGTTTTGATTATGACTCAGCATAACATATAGTGTTTGGCAATTAAAATATCTGCAATGGAAATGCTCCACAATACTCAGATCTCTTTAAGTTGTCATTAATGTAGTGACTCTCCACCTTGAGTATTAACCCAGGATATATATGCTACTTGCTTGAGATATCAAACTGTAATTATACGTCCCGCAGTTAATTCCTTGAAAAAAAAAGGATAAGATGATCTGCATCAGGCTAGTAACACTGTGTGACAAGCCAAACATTGAAACAGGTAAGGAAAAAAACAACATAAAAAAATCTTCCTTCCCAGTTCTTAGTGTAATAAAACAAATTATCTTAATTCTAAGGAACTGAAATGGTCAATTTAAAATTTTGAATGATTCACCTATCTCTTTATAATTGCTAAATATAAGACTGCAAATCTAGTGGGACCCATGTAAGCAGTAGCAATTTTATTTTGAAATATTTTGACTTCAAATGTTATTTCTCATGCTGTTCATATATTATAATATAATAATAAATATATAATATAATAATAAATAATTATATAATAAATATTAAATCATCTGCAGAGATGCTTTTACCAAGTGTTTTCCAAAACAAGCCACAAGAAAACCAAGTAAGATCAGTCTTTTTGATCGGTATAAATTCCACTTCTCTCTTCGTAGCTTTTCCTGCACAGGAAAGGTCTCTTAAATCAATTTTTTCCTCTTTGGTTATCTTCACTTAGGAAAAAAAGTCTCCAATTAAAGTCTAAATCTTCCTGGCTTTTCTTGGCACACATAAGAGTACACTTATAAACCTTGTTGTGTTTGATTATATGGTTAAAATAATGTTTATGATACATTAAAATAGTTTTAGAGGGACGTGGGGCAAACATTACTTAATCTCTCTTTGAAAAGTGGTTGCTGATTGTGCAGGCTGCAGCCTCCTGCTTCCGTAGGATTAACCACAAACAACACTTTACTTGTGCTCACTGCTTAGAAGGTAGACTGGGAAAGATCAGCATCTTATCCAGTAAGCCATCGAGGTTCTTCTTAAATAGCAGATGTGAAACTTAAACTTGAATCACCAGAGTGAAGTTCAGCAGTCTTTGGTGCAGTGGAAATTGGTATGCAGTGTTCTAAATGTCAGTACACAATGACAGACTATCAAATACGTTGAATCATATCACAGAAAGCCAGGAGACAGAGCAATTTTCAGCTGAGTCCAATTTATGTTTATAAATGGAAAGCTCAGTTTGAGCCCTACTTAACTGAACAGACAATGCCTGCATGAGGTTAGATTTCTATATGAGCCTGTTTATCTCTAATTATATGCTAATCAATTTGATTTCTCATTTAAACTCAAACTGGGAGGCTTCCTTGTAATAACCAACTCACATTGAAGCGACAAAGCAGATTTATATTTACCACATCAGCAGGGTTTAATTGCACATTTGGACAATGAAAATTAAGACGGATTCATTTTCATTGTCCTTGCAATGCAGCAGTATACAATGCACTTTTAGTTTGAGCTGACACATTTATGGTAGAGATATTAAACTATAACATGCAAATATTTGCTAACACATTGCCAAGCTATTTTGTTCGTATTGTTTTCTAAATGATGTACATTGTCTGTCCACTGTTATATTTCCCACCACTTAAAAATACTGACACTAATTGTATTACTTTGGTATGGCATAGGTCAAGAGAATAAAATTAGAATAAGGTCTCTTTCTATAAAAAAGAGACATAGTCCAAATTATATTTGGGAAGCACAGACACTTTTCCTAGTGCAAGTCCCCAAAGAAGCTATGAAAAGCATGCTATATTGCTAAACTTGTGTGCAAATATCAGGTTAAAATGAAATTCATTTGTGGGCACTGCTGGAAAAAAGTTGGAGAGGTGGTAGTACCTCTTTTTCTGCTTCCATAGATATACAATCATGATGATTTAAAGCACACACCTGAATCATTGCAGTTAAAAGTTTTATTTCTTAATCATGGCTTTTAATTATGTAAACCTTTAAGTAGTCTCTACATACCTGACTGTGAATGTACCCAAGGACTTTACTGGTTTCAGTACGAGATAACTCACATATCCAAACATTTGTGTGACTTACTCTTTTAAAATGTACAAATGAATACCTTCATGAAATATGTCTGATTTATCTAATTTATTTTTGAACCCTTTGACACGTATTGAAAGTGTATTTGTATGAAACCTTTATCCCAGTAGAAAATACAGCAAAATATAATACTGAATAAATCAGGTTGCTGAAAAGACAAAAATAAATCTTGTTTTGACTTATAGCTAAGTTCTTTAGTTGGATGTTAATTATTAATTTCATAAGATGTAAAAAGGAATATTGCATTCATTGCTCTGAAATTTAGTAAAACCTTGGAATTTTTGGATACATAAAAGTTGTCACTCCTAGTATAAACAATTACATAGAATGTTTGTGGGCTACTGTGCAGTTCTTCATTGCATTCTTGAGATGCTTTGATTGGCATGCTGAAGCCATTCTTGTACAATTGCTGTTCAGCATGGCAAGGCAAAAATACTTTTATTTACAGTAGCATTTCTACAAACTAGACATTTTGAAAATACCCAAAACAGTTGGCCTTTGATCCAAGGCAATCACACTGTGAGAAAAATAAAGGTCTTGTAAGTAAATTTTGACTGTGAGGAAGTGTTTTATATTGTTCTCAGTTGAATGTTGTTATTAGTGTGATTCTCTTTGCACTCAAATTGTGACTGAACTGGTAATATGCAGACATCAAAACTCACTGTTTTTCAGCTGGAACATAGTAAAAACCCATTTCATTCACCATTTTTGCAGAAAACCACATAAAATAATTTCATCTTCTCTCAAACGTTTGGCAACTTAAGCAGTTTTAATTTATAAATAAATTATTCCTGTAATTTCTTGAGATGAGTCCATCAATTTTTCAGAGGATAATTTGTTGTGATATTCTAGTCCTTTTTTCTTGGAGCAGTGGCTATCTCTGCTGCTGCTGTTGTATGAGTTGGAGCACGTGGTGCTTCAATCTCTGCACTCATTTTCAAAATAGCGTATGCTAGAAAACTGGCATTATCAGATGACTGCCATAACCAATGCTTCTATCAAGAAGAAGAAAAGTTAACAATAAGAATTGAATATGTGCAATTTCAAACAGGGTTGTGAGTGAACGTAACAAAGCATCTTTTTTTAGCTGATGAGCTTGTGGAGGTCATATGTTGGGCCAATATGAAGAATTTTGGCTAGCAAAGGCAGTCTGAGAGTGTTTGAATGTAACTTATAATTTAAAAGTGTTGACCATATGTGATATGAAATAAAAATATTTATGCAGACATTTAAAAAGTGCACAAATAATGTTTGGTGAAATTCAGAAATGTGGGTTTTTTACTTTCTCTTTCCCAAAACCTAAATGATTCAGCTGGAGTATAAAACAATTTCCACTACAGTAGAAAGGATTTTGAGAGTTAATCACTTTGTCAAATGAAAAAGATTGGTAGCTGGGCAACAAAACCTCCAGTTGTCTCTGTCTTTGACTAAACTACCAGCCACACTGAAGTAAATTGCAAGCTAAAGACCACATGTCTACTTAGGTTTTCCCTCCAAATCAAAATCAAACAGATACATGGATAGTTTTTAAACTGTTGACCCACCTGTTCTTTATAAACTGTTGAAAGGATGTCCAGGAAGTATGAAGTAACTGCATGTTTCAGAAAAGGCAATTTTAACAGAAATTTTTTTGGAAATCTTGAATGAAAAATGCAGAAAATTATAACTACTATTCAAGTGGTGCATAAGACAAATCATATATGCAGTAAAATGACTATGAAAGTGGCAGAAAAAACTTAGATCTAAATTTTCTGTTGTTTGATGTTCCAAGGTAACAAATACGCAATAAATTTTCCAAGGAGAAAATTTATTTCACTTTTGAAGACTACTTTCTTTTTACAGTTTCATACCTACAGGTTAAAAGTTCAGATTTAATAGGAAGTCAAGTACAAACATCTGAATATTAGTCTGTAATAATTAGAATTCAGTAATCTTAACAAGTACAACTATTCTGCAACTGGGATACATTTACTCTTGTCATTTGTCCACAGTTTAACTATACCGCTGTATTTCTTGCTGCTGAGTTGTCTTAGTTATTGCCACTTCCTTTGCTCTAGTTTCCCTTATCATTACTTGGCAAAATTTACACTGACTCGTTATGTCAAATATATTTGATGGTTGCAGTTGGTATCTCTGCATGCAGGAAAAAAATGACAGCTTGTGCACGGATGCTTTAGCTACTTTACAAGGTAGTCTACACGTTCAGACTTGTATTAGCCCATATGGGTGCTGTCATTAAGACTTTCCCTTTTGTGGATGTGAGCAAGCTCTCAACCAACTCCAAATGAAAAACTATGCCACTGTACTAAGGTGACAGTGAATTGCTGCTGCTGCAGTACAGCACCATGCAGAAATGACTAAGGACCCTTTTGGTTTGGCACTCAGCCACCTAAGACAAGGGACAGAGTTTTCACATTATTTCAGAAACAAAATGAGGATGGAATCACTCTAAGGTTCAGTTGTTGAAAATTTCATCTCATTGTCTAAATTTTAGTACTTTTTAAGGTGTAGCGCATTAATGACACTGAAAATTTTAATGAGTTGCCCAAACTGGTCAAGACAATCATTCTTTATTTCAACTGGACAGATTTTATCAAGTATCTGAATATCATCATGGTAATGTTTCACAAAACATGATGGTGATAATATTTAGCAAAATGTGCAGCAGTCAGGCTTCAATTTTGCATTGCATACTCAAAATGAAGAAATGAATTTTTAATAGTTTTATTAAATGGTCACTGTGGCTCTTGCAAGGGACTCTAAAAGAAAACCCTCTTGATTGTCTTGGGAAATAATGTCTTCAAATCTCATCAGCTTGTGTTTCTTTGCCATCCACCATTTCATTCCCAGCAGCTTCAATCCTGTTCTGTTTCAGTTGACGCAGTCATTTGGTGCTACTTCATCCTTGAACAAGTCTGCTGTATTTTATCTTCTCTGCTTGTCTGAACACATTCTTCTTCTCTATTAGTTCAGGCAGTAGTAGGAACTCACCCATCAGGATCTTCTCTTGTGGAGTCTGTTTTGCATTATATTCCCTGCTCAGCACAAGAATAGATTGTTTGACTCCTATCTGGGTAAGAAAACAGAGACCAAGTAAAATGTATGTGATAAAAAAATCAGTTGAGCAGAACCCTGGGGAAATAGTGTGGAAAATAGGTAGGAAGAATGGAAACACCGGATGAACAAGAGGAATCTATATGAAGACAGAAGGCTAAGCAGAACATCTATATTTATAGTTTGATAGCATTGGATGAGAAACTATCATATGATTGCTTTGCAAAGGTATAATAGAGGGAAGAAAAGTGAATAGTAAGGTCTTCTTAGGTGAAATGTGTATATATGAAAGTATTCAGCAAAGAAATGAAGATGAAAGGATCATATGGATGAAAAATATGTGTGTCTGTGTGTGTGTAGTGAACTGTTTCACTATGTCACATAGAAAAAAAATGAACTGGGTATTATAAAGCTACTCTTTCATTTATTTTATGTGCATTATTCAGCTGAACAAGGACCAAGAACCAATTAAAGTTCATGTCTAAAAAGCATTTAGGACTATCTAAAAGACCTATGATTTCATTTTCCAAAAATAAAACATTGTATTTCAGACGAACAAACATCTAATTCAGTTCTTCCTCCCTTTCTGAAAAGTATTTGAGAGCATAAAGGAAAAAAATAACTTTAAAAAATTTTGCAGTGAAAAAAACGTGAGCAATAACAGACTAGCAGAAAGGCGAAGACAAGGATGAAAGAGCAGAGTCTAAAGGAATTTAAAGTCAAAAGGAATGTGTATGAGAGGAGTTCTCACTATAATTAACAAAAGACATCCGTAAGTATTTTAGTGTTGTTAAATAGTAGTGTGAGTACTACACAACAGGAATTCTACAGATAAACTGTAAAATTGCAGGGGTCTGGTTTATATTTTTTATCACAACTAATGAAGTGTTCAGAACAACCAGCAAGATAATTTCCATTGTATTAGCTCATAAGTTGTATTTCAGATTTGTCAAAATATATTTATGGTGCAAGCTTCCAAATACTCACAGAATGACTGAGGTTGGAAAGCACCTGAGCAGGAATGGATGCCCCAAGCAAGGTCACCCAGAGCTAATTGTCCAGAACTGTGTCTAGATGGTTTTTGAATATCTCCATGGATGGAGACTCCACAACTGCTTTGGTCAACCCGTGCCAGAGGAAAAACTTTTTCCTATTTTTTCAGAGAGACTCTCCAGTGTTTCATTTCATGCCCCTGCATCTTCTCCTGACACTGGAAAAAACACTGAAAATAACCTGGCTGTGTGCTCTGTACACCCTCCCTTCAGTTATTTGTATGCACTGACGAGATTCCTGAGCCTTCTCCTCTCCATACTGAGCTGTACCAGCTCTTTCAGCCTCTCATGGAGAGATGCTCTAGTCTTTGAATCACATTCACGGTCTTTTGCTGGATTCTCTCATTATGTCCATGTCTCTCTTGTACTGTGGAGACCAGAACTGGAATTGGCACTCAAAATAAGGCATAACAAGCCCTTTAGTCTTGAAACATGTTTCTCTCATTGATGAGAAGGATTTCATTTGTTGTTCAATACTGGGAATATGTTGTACTTTAGATGTTTAGTCTTTTACATCTAGAAGACGCCTCATCTCAGTATGAGACACAGAACTGAGTAGAGGAAGGTGATTCTTGAAGGGGCAAAAGAACTCTCAGATAGGAAAATATAACTGTACCAATGATCTGTTTTGATGTTGACTTCAATCTCCTTCACCAGACTTTTTAATGCTGATTACTGACAATCAAAGATTTCTTTCTGATAAATTACACCCTCCCCCCCCACCAAAACGCTTTCCTGGAACCAGAGCAATCGGGTATGTTTATGTTAACCTTCATCTTTGTTAACCTGGCACATTGCAGAGAAAATAGGAAAGTCAGAAAAGTCAGAAATTGGAATTTATTTTACATTTTAGCATACTTTAAGCTTTTTTTCTCCTTTAAATAAATAAGAAAACACATTTTAGAAGACTATCTGAACATAGTTAGTAAGATGTTCTTGAAAGTAAAACCTTTTTATTTTCTAATGATAACAATTTCATGCTGTACGTCTAGAACATTGTCTTTCAGAGAAATCCCTAAGCACTCCCTGTAAAACAGTTCTATTTAGAACTCATTCTGTTTACTCAGACATGGCATTGGGATATAATGAGCTTTCGTATTTGAACAGTAGGAAGCAGCAATATGTTACATTTAGGAAAGAAGGGGAGGAGGGACTTTTCCCCATGAAATTTCTAGGATAATTTAAGTGGACAGAATGTAATTAATTGCTAAACTGGAATTCAACCAAAGGAGTGGAACTAACTATTTCTTACTTGCCAAAACAAACTAAAAAGCCAAACAGAAACACCATGGTGTCTTTCATGACAACTGGTGAGGATTTCAAATGTAAATCATGTTCAATTGATTTAGTGGCCAGAATTTAAAATGTTAATCCTTGATACTTGTTGAGTTTTCTTTTATTCTAAATATAATGGAAACCAGTTGGTTTCACGACTGGAACAGCCACAAATACAATTGATCTTGGCTGCCTGAGAGAGCGTCTT
Organism: Platysteira castanea; assembly: GCA_013397175.1. NCBI lineage: Eukaryota > Metazoa > Chordata > Aves > Passeriformes > Platysteira > Platysteira castanea. The sequence goes on from VYXC01012418.1 coordinate 11,984, forward strand.
TGTCAACAGTCAGGGCTGCTATATTTCTGTCAAAAAAAGAAAAAGGACATTTTTCTATGTTGTGCGGAGAAATCACTCTATGACCTAGAAATCCTGGTTAAAATTAAAAGCAAAATATCTTTCAAAAAAAAACCCCTATGCCAATCTTGGTTTTGTAATCAGCCATCAATTATTTCATAAGTCTCTCCTTTCTTTATTTGCCAGTGAATTTCTCTGATATGTTCCCAGGTTGATTTATTCTTAAAAAAAAGAAACACAAAAAAAGCAAGAATTTTGTTCTGTAGTTCTAAGAATTGCTGTTCTGACAATCTCACTGCTTTTTAGACTATACTAATGATTAATCCACAACAATATAGTCTTTTTTGGTTTTACAAATTATTTTGAACATTTTGTTTATATGAACTACAACACTTTTCCATCTGAAATTGCAAGGCTTGCCTCTGTCAGAAACATAACAGAGTGTTAGACAGTTGAAAAAGTGCCTTTAAGATTTGGAAATAAAATTAAACTTCTCTTAGAACTGTGAGGGTGTGGAATAGGAGAAACCTTTGAGAGGTCGCTTAGTGAAAAGCTGTGTTGGTTATTAGCAGAAAAGAGTGAAAATAGCAAAAGGAATACTGAAAGTTTCTTGAGTGACAAAAATGGTAACATTTCTTTGAACTACCATAATATCTTTCTTTGAAATACCAAAAATATCCAGGAAACAGTCATTCTGTGAAAAGTTACAGTTTAAGAAAATAGTTCACTTGTTCATCCTCATTTACTCTGAGGGTGCCTTAAGCACTTGAACAGGTTGCCAAAAGAGGTTGTGAAGTCTTCCTCCTTGAAAATACTCAAAAGCCATCTGGACACAGTCCTAAGCAATTGTCTCTAGGTGTCCCTGCTTGAGCAGGGAAGTTGGAGCAGACAACCCATAGAGGTCCCTTCCAACCTCAACTACTTTGTGATTCCTAGTCCTGGTACTTCCAAGAATGAGATGATTCAGTTATCTTCTGGAAAAATAAAGATTTCCTACCTGTGTACCTGCTCTTCAGCATTGAGTTACTGATAGTTTTTGTTATTTCATTGACTTGCTAGTGATAAAAGAGGAGGAAAGTAAGGTGAAATCTGAGACCAGTCATTGAATAAAGACAGGGCACATCTGAAAGTTAATTGACTAGTTCTTTATTCTGTACTTGTCAATGTTCTCCTGTGATCACAACCAAATCCTTCAAATCCAGGGGCACTTTAGTTTCCCAAACTGTGAAATAGTTCAAATGTCATGTAGTAATAATCTTATCCATTCATACAATTTCAGTTTAAATTAGAAATTTCAATTTCCATTTTGGGGTCATTAATGTGATTTAACTGCTAATAGAAAATTCAGTGGAAGAACAAATCTGGTTTTTTTGGAGGTTGTATGCTGAAGGACAATATTATGTGCAATAGCCTTTGAAAATACCACGGATGAGAAGTTTTCCTATTTATAGAAATCCAGCATGAGCTTTGCTTAGAAAAGTAAATAAATAACTAACAGCAGAAGACTAAATTGTGAATTGAAATGCTGGAGGACTATGGGAATTAGGATATACAAGAGTAGTGGTGTATTTTATGTTGATGTAAACAATTTATGCTTCAATGAAATAATGCTTTGGTTATGACAAAAACTAGTTAAGTATGCTAAAGAAGGTTTAGTATATATGTAGTTGATAATACAGAAACACAGAATTACAGAATAACAGAATGCTTGAGTTTAGAAGGGACCATGGAGGTCATTTGGTCCAACTTCCTCTGCTTAGGCAAGGTCACACAGAAGTAGTTGTCCAGAACAGTGTCCTAATGGTTTTTGAATACCTCCAAGGAGAAAAAAATCCATACTCTCCCCTGGGCAACCTGTGCCAGTGCTCAGTCACCTTCACAGTGAAAAAAAGTGTTTCCTGATGTTCAGGTGGAACCTCCTTGTGTTGTGATGTAGCCTGGCAGGTGGCTAGAACACCACACATCTTCTCATTCACTCCTCCACACAGTGGGATGGGGGAGAGAACTGAAAGAAAAAAATGTAAAATTCATGGGATGAGATAAATACAGTTTAATAGGACAGAAAAGAAACAGATAATAATAGTGATAAAAGAATTAGAATATAAAAATCAAATGATGCACAATGTAACTGCTCATCACCTGCTGGCTGGTGCCCAGCCAGTCCCTGAGAAGTAGCCCCATGGGCAACTTTTCCCTAGTTTATAGAATGAGTGTGGTGCCATAGGGTATGGAGTGTCCTTTTGGTCAGCTGGGTTCAGCTGTACCAGCTGGGTCTCCTCCCAGCAGCTCCCTCTGCTCCCTGGTCTGCTGGCTGGTGGGGTGGGCGAGAAGCTGAAAAGTCTTTGAGGCAGAGTAAGCACAGCTTATGCATAATAAAAACATTACTGTGATATCAAGATTATTCTCATCCTAAATTCAAAACACAGCACTGTCACAGATACTAAGAAGAAAATTAACTCTAACAGATTAAACCAGGAAACTGTGTTTCAATTTGTGTTCTTGTCCCTTCTTCTGTCACTAGGCAACACCTGACAGTCCTCAGTGCATCTTCCCTTCTTTCTTTTATGCATTGGTAGGATTTCCCAAAGCCTTCTCTTCTCCAATCTGAACAGTCCTCATTAAACTTGCCTCATAGGAGAGATGCTTAATGTCTTAATCATTTTCATGGTCATTTGCTGGAATCTGTCCAGTATCTCCATGTCTCCAACAGATCTATTTAGTAGTACACTTTTTTTTCTAAGTATACTAATCGTTATTCCAAGAACATTAACCCTTTATTCCTAATTGCCTGTGTCAGTAATTTTTCAAGATAATTTTGAATTAAGAAATGAATAATCCATATGACACTAAAACTTAATGAGATTATTAAAACAGGTGCTATGGATTTATCTGCAACATACCATGTCAATCAAACTAATATTCTTTCTGAAAGGATAACTGAAATCCTGAAAATTGGGAAGCATCAGTCAGTAAGAACATATTCCAGTAGCTTTTCAGTACTATCCAAGTTACAGTGATCAAGATATTCTCTGAGCCCTCTTTTCTCTTATAGAGTATCTGCTGGCCATCTAGCTCTTAGGAGTTGTCCAGGCTTTGTTTATACAGGCATTCTCTGTAAATTATCCTGTGTGATAGAACAGGAAATCCCTCATAAGAGCTCTAGGTACCACAAAGACTATCTAAAATGTCAACCCTTAAACAAATTTCTTCCGCTGTCTAAGAATGTTAATACAGTTCCCCATAGAATCCCTACTACTTCTTTTATAAGGCTGAGTCTATAACCATGGAGAAAACTTATAAGAGGTATGTAAATAGTCGCATTACATTTTTTAAAGGATGTATGCTTTTGCAGAAGAGTTCAATGAAATATTAAGTTTTTAACAAATTTCAGTGTTTCAAAGAAATATGTCATATCTCAGAAGCAGAGGGAAGTACCAGACACAACATTTAAATACAGAAGGCAGCAAAATGAGGACACCAAAAGTATATCAACAAGCTTGCTTATTTGCTCAGATAGATTTAAATACCTCCTGCTAAAAGTAGACTAGATTGTTTTCATTTGTTTTCAATTACCAAAGTTATCTGCCCTAATGTTTACATTTTACATTTACAGTTTACAATTTTTTTACATTTTTCTCCTGTGAACATAACCTTTTATTTTACCTGAAGCTGTATACTATTTTTTTTTTTTTCACTAAGTAGTGCAGTTTTTGTCTCTTTTTTTTTAGTATGCTGGCAGACTGTTCCATTTAATTCATACCCTCTGGGTGGCTTCTTAGAAGAGCACTATCTAAAATTATTGTTACAAAAAACAATTCTGGTGTAGATTTTCTGGCTCTTTCTTGTGGCTACTAATGATGATGCTTCCTTATACTATACTGAACATGAACTATTTAATTTATTTCATACCTTTTTTAATGATGCACATTTCTGAAACCAGACATTCATTCTTTTCCTTTCTCAGAAACCTTCAGCATTTCATATTCAGCAACAGGGAGATTGTTCTAGATACTGAACCTTCTTCTAGCTTTAGATTTTTTTTTCTTTAAGTTCCTGGCTCATTTCCAGTCCTTAGTCAGGAGCTTGTTTGAAAATTACTTCATGGTTAAACTGCCTAAGGTAGTAATACTGTTCTGAAAGTACTTTCTTTGTCAGTGCCATATCACTGAGGAAGGAAAAAAAAAAGTAACATGGTAATATAAATTTTTGATTCTGTATTTGGTATTGTTCTCTGCAAATTTCCTGACTAAGTCTTATAGAAGCAAATTTAATAATGATGATTTAATGTTGATTTTTTTTAATTGAACAGTATTCACTTCTACTTATATGTCTAACCTCCACTAGAGATGCGCCATCATGAGTAGCTGAGGCAAAACTGCAACATTAGTACTTTATAATTCCACCATTGTCTTAGATCGTCAGTGCTTTACAAATTGTGAGTCACTGTAAGTTATGTTGTAGCAGACGTATGTCTTTGAGCTTCCCAAGAGGCTTGTGATTTTAGTGGTTATGCTGCTAACCTAGGAGCAGTCCTTGCTCAGGGATGATTTTGGCTATTGATATTTTGTTGGAAGACTTTGCTGTTAATGTTTAAACAAAGCTTGAGACAATGCTATGTGTTAAAACTTCCCACATTAATGTGGCTGCAGTCATCTGGAAAACTGTGCTTGAGCAGGACTGTGCTTGGGAGCTGCTATGTGGCTACTGTGATGCTCTGGCTCATCAGTGATGCAGGGTCTAGGAGTCAGATGATCAGAGAGAGGAATGGACATGATGTATATCAAAAGAGGAGGTATGTTGATGCCTTAGGATTTCAGCTTTTATATTTTTCATATCCTGTAATTCTTTAGTGNCTCTAAATTCCACATACAAGTTTAGCTACTGTTCTCCCATTT
>VYXC01012419.1:1943-30988 GCA_013397175.1 Platysteira castanea
GCAGCGCGCCCCGCACGCCGCAGCGTCCGCCCGCAGCCGGGGGCAGGCGGGCGCGGGGCCTCGCAAGGGCCTGCCCTCTCCCCCCGCCCCTCACCGCTGCCCCGCCGCCTCTCACCGTGCTCCGCGGCNTGGAACTACAGCTCCCGGCGCGCTCCGCGGCGGGCACGGCGGGAAGCGGCCCCGGCGGGGGCGGGGGCACGGCCCTGCCCCTCAGCTGCCCCAGCGAGCGCTCCGCAGCGCCGGCGGGGCCGCCCCTCCCAGCCAAGGGCGCGGCCTGGAACCGGAGAGCCGCGTTTGGCGCGCAGCTTCCACTCGGAATCTTAACGAGAAGCGGCTGCCCCAGCGCTCGCCCCGATGGGGGGCTGCAGCCAGCCGGAGTGGCGCTCGCCAGAATAACCGGCTGTAGCTTAGGGCGGAAGAGCGATAATTAACATTAATTTCGCAGCGGTCTGAGGGAGAATAGACAGTCTTGATTTGAATATGCGCTGCTTTACGCAGCCCAGGGCACTCTGACCGCTGGCACTAAGAGCTCTGCTCCGGCTGTACAGTCTCGTGTTGGGAGTGGCCTCAAGGGTGACAAATTACATAGAGAATAGAAATTTTGAGTTCTCCTGAAGTTGCCGATTAGAGCTTAAAAACTAACTGGCAAAGAAAGATAAAAGGATGTAAAGGTATGCACACAGGATTATAAGCGTGGCTGTAACCAGTGGAGAAACATAAAAAGGGCTGTGTATGGGAGAGGCTGCTTCTCTGAGGGAAGGAAGGGGAGACGCTCTTTTCCTGCTTAAATAAAGACTTGGTGCCTCTTGGAAGCCAAATCCTGTTATGGCGTTTGGTGGGAGGAACCAAGCTAAATGCCACCTGGTGCTTTTGCAGATTGGCCTATCCATGTAAACCAGATCTGAGGGAGCAGGTGGTATAAATGCGTATAAAGATTCCTACTTTCATTTTTACATAGAGTAGGGATGGTGTCATGACCCTTAGGTAGTGGGGTGATGTTAGTTGTAAATTCTCATCAGGCTGAACAAAGATAGGGAACTCCTGCGTTTTTTACTCCTGCAGCCAGCCCACTGTTTAGTCTTGAGTTTTTTGCTAACAAGCCCTTAAATTCTTACAATATATTTCCACAAACCTGGTGGCTAACAAGCCCTTGATTTTATACCATACACTTCATTACATTCTCAACTTGCAAAAAAAACTACTCAAAGGTGGTGGCCCAGAAGCCACAACACACTTCCCCAAGCTCCCTACACCCCCAACAAAGTTCAATATGGGATGTAGAATGTGACAGCTGTGTTTTGCCCAGGCAAAGCAAAGGGGGAGAGAAAGAAAGAAAAAAAGGAGAGAGTACAAAGAGTATCACCAATCCTCAGATCCTGCGTTGGTCCTGCTGTGTTGGAGGGTCTGGAGCTGGGGTTGTGAGAAAGAAAGTGAAAGAGAGGGGAAAGAGTGTGAGAGGGCCTGACCGTCTTTCTTTTACAGATAACCTGGTGCAAGCCTCTTGCATAAACCAGATCTTTTTCCCTATTTTGTTCACACATGCACAGCCAGCCCTTGGAGCCCTCCTACAGGAGGTGAGTGGGGATGGGGCACTGAGCACAAGTGTCAAGGTGGAGCAGGAAGTTGGGTCAGACAGTGCTGCCCCACCTCCACATCTTTAGATCACACCTTTCCCATTGTAACAGTCAGAATGTTTGGGACAAAAAATGCTTATGTCTGGTTCTCCATAGATGGCAAAAGCAAATAAATAAAATAGGATGGCCGGCGGAAACAGCATGGCTGCTGGAAGTTAGAAGTTGGTTGAAAAAAGAGTGAAAAATGAGGCCAGTTCCTGTATTTGGCTCCTCCTTTTACCATTATTTTGATCCATTTTGAGCTGTGTTTGCCATTCACATAGAATTTTTATTTAATTTGCATAGTTCTGTAGAGGCCAAAGGTTGGATCTGACTCAGAAGTCCAAGTTCTGTGGATCCAAGAGAAGCTTTAGTATGAGGCTGCTGGCAGTTTTTATTCACATTTCATTTGAATATCAGCTATTATTGGGAGACTAAATGCATAAGTGGTCACCTCTTCCTAGCCCATTTCCATTGTCAAGTACAGTACTTCCATAAAAATTTGATTCTAGAGTTACAGATCAAATACTGGAAGAAAATCTTTTGGAATTAAATGTCTTTTTATAAATATGAATTTTAAAAGCAATTTGGATGTGAAACTGCCCCAATTCAATTCATTAAGTTTTTCGCAGAAATCTCCAGCAAGAAAACTTTGGGAAAAAACACTTCTGTTTGTTAAATTGACAGGGGAGTCCAATGCAATGTTTAAATTAAGAGAGCATTTAAAAGTGCTCTTAACAAATGAAAATACAGTGCATTTTTATGGAGCTAAAATTATCTGTAACCAGCACCCAATAGCCTGGTATTAAAAGTATGCCTGTAGATGTATTCTTTGGTCACACGACCTGCCTGAATATTCTATCTCCAGGATGAGAGGAAGTGAGAAATTAAAAGTACTTTAGCTAGAGCTGGTAGCAGTTCCCGTGAATTGTCCCTGCAAATCACAGAAGTGGTGTTGGAGGGAATGCGTGATTGAGGACTAGAAAGATGAAGTAACAAGTTGTGATTTTTCTGCCTGCCCAAATACTGCACAAGTTTCACAGAGGTCACTGACATGGTGCTTGGCAGAAACTGCTTTTCATTACTGCTTAGGTTTGGGCTAAAGCCAACGCTTTATCAATTTTGTGTGGCCTTGCCTTTATTAAAGAAAGTTTCTGATTAACCTCTCAGCAGTACAGTTGTCCCTTCAAAGGGGAAAAAAAAAATCACATTATGACAGCTGAGTGACGCTAGCAGAAAGAGGAAGCAGAGTCAGCTCCGTGGTTGTATTTGCTTACACAACTGCACTGCCAATGCCTGTTAGCCTCTCACCCACCTTTCCTTCTCTTCATCCACCCACTAATTTCAGGCAAATTCTGTAGAGTGTTAGAGGACTCAGAGGTATGATATTCCCACACCTTTCCTGAAAGTGCGTGATGTGGGAGAAAAGAGAGATCCATTTAGCTCCCAAATGAGGGAAAGAAGAAACAATGCTGTGTGTCTGTTTTTCCAAGAGTGGCTGTCCATGAGTATTGGCCAGCTCATTACATGGTAGGTCATGGCACATATTATCAATACGTATTATGTCTTATCTTAGTCAAGCAAGAGATAAGGGGGAGCTATGAGCTATGAGTATTTGGGACATGACTCACTGAGGGAAGGTAGGTAGTAAAAGGGCAGGAATGGGATTGTTACAGGGAGCCTAGAGGAGTCATTGGGATGTTGTGTAGGACGGGGGAGGGAGTTGAAGGTATTGTAATGGGAGGGCATGGGAGCTGTAGGGAAAGCTTGGGTTGTTGTCATAAGAAGGGAAGACATAACTGATACAAAACAAGCCTTCATTACTGTCGCTGCTGATACAGCATCTTGTTTTCTGACAAGCAAAGAAGAATAATAGACGGTGACCTGATAGTAATAAGAGATTTGCCAGAGAAACAAAGAAAAGTTTGAGCTGCAGTACTACAGATAATGGAAAATGAGAGGTAGAGGAATGCCTGGGATTAGGTAATTTAATGTAAAGATAGAAAAGTAAGTAGTGTGGAGTTTCTACAGCAACTGATACAAAAGGAAGAAGTGCATGAAGATGCTATCAGATGTAGTTAATGAATAGAAACTGCATTTGATTGACATCTGACAGGAAAAAATAATATAAATAGATATTTTCATGATCCCTTGATCACATTTACATTTCAGGCGGAGGGAACAGAACAGTGGGAAGCAGCAGAAAAATTAACTGATTACCAAGAGAAGCAGTTCTTCACTTGGTACCCTCTGGATAGCAACCTGTTGTGAGGGACATGACCTAAAGGTCAGCATAGACAAACAAATGCTGTTAATGTCAGTGTAGTATTTCAGACACTTCCAGGTTCCTCCAGGATTTCTGAGGAATGACATCTGTTGGGTGGAGAGACAATTCACCAAACAAAGCGGGGCAAGAATGTCTTTGCCAACTGGCTTGCCAGCCTCATAAGGATGGCTTTAAAGTAGGTTATTGAAGGACGGAGAAGCAGCCCATCAGAACTAAGCTGGAAGAGAAAAGAGCTAAAAGCTGGTGTGCTGACAGAGAGGTAGGGGTAGATAATGGGAAAGCAGGTGCAGGATAGCGTGATAGCAGAGACTGCCTGAACAAGCAGCATGCTTGGGGACCCATCCCATGTTCCTGCAAAGCCTGGCATTTAGGAGGACCTCAATAGGCTGGAAAAGTGGAGCACCTTCTTTTCTTTACATGAAATTCAACAAAGACAGTTGTGAAACCTTGCATCTAGGACCTGATGGGTTTTGGCAAAAACAGCTGGATGCACATCTGCACTAACGTAATGGTCCATGACATATTTTACCAACTTGGACTCTGCACTGAGTGTTATTGTTAGGTGTAATCTCTAGCCTGAACTCCTACAGCCTTTGCTCTCTGAACATAGCATTTATTAAAGCTAATTTATTGCTTTACCCATTTGCCCTGAAAATTGTATCTCACTGGCTAGTTTTAATATTTTCTCTTAAATACTTCAAGCAGCAGATGTAGAATATGCTTTCCTAATCTACGATTTTCCTGATCTAACCTTCCTTTCACTTTTCAGCACAGAAAATCCACCAGAAATCATCTAGGTAAATCCTCATTCTCCAGCAGTTATGTCATCCTTTTCAAGTCAACAAAACCCACCATGAGGTTAAAAGAAGCTATTAATTTCTTTAGTTTTGTCTCAGGAGCACAAATTCCATCACTGTGAATTTACATCACTACATTTTCCAAAATTTAAGGTAATTAGAATTAGATAGTATAAGGGAGTATCTCTACTAGTTCATATTTTGTGAGTAGATAGCTTTCTTTTTACTAAATATTTATATAAACACAAACAAAACTATAAAACAGAAAATAACTTGAAGTGATTTTGATTACCACAATCTTGTTTCTCTGATTCTTGACGATGATAATGTGGATTTAAGCAAAAAGTTGCCTGTCCTGGAGACCATTAAGTATCAGAGTCTGCAAGGTGAAGACAACATTCAGTTTATAGGAAACCTTCCCACACCTGCAATATGAGAGACTTTTTAGCTCTAGAGGTCAAGTTAGGTTTGATCTGGACGCTCTAGCTTCCTAGAGCTGTTCTTTTCTTCCTGACTGAAATAGAGGTTTTAAAAAATCATGTGCAGGGGAAAAGTGGATGGAAAGTGTTTAAGTAAAAGACACTGCCTGCAATTAAAAAGTTTGAGGGAATATTGCCAACTACACGCGGAAGTCATGCAGCTGAGACACAAACTAGATCCTGCATTCCTTGAGCAAAAAGACACTTTACTGGGAATCTTAAGCAAGTAAAGAATGCAGTTTTGAATCCAAAATTCATATTATTCCAGATGTGGGTGGGGGAAATACGTATTTACTTACAAAACTGAAAAATCTTGATTCTATGCTGCCAGTCTGTTCTGTTTCTTGCTCTCCTCTCTCTTCTTGTTCTTCTGTCTGTCTCTCCCTTCAGCCACAAGCTTCTTTTTTAGCTCTGGCTTCCTACCTTCTCAAGCTTCAGGTATTGCACAAACATGCTGTGCATTTGTCACCACTATGCAGGCTCTGTGTGTGGCCTTGTATCTATTTCCTTATTTTATCTATGGATTATCTGTGAAGTTAGGATGCCTGTGGAATAGAGGCAGTATCTTTCCTGCATGTTTGCAGAGCCCAGTATCCAATTAAGAAACAAACCTATGCTCCTTATTGCCAAAATGTGCTAGAATTCTTCCTGTGGTTCAGTTGATCATTCTTCTCTCTTCATGCATTTCTGATGTGTACCTGCTGTTTTTCCTAAGAGGAGCCAAAACATTAGTTCACAAGCCCTAACAGAGCTTCTGACAGTTGCTCATTTAGCCTAAGGTGTGAATGTACGTGCTTTAGGACTCTTCACCAGTCAACAGACAGAGGTTTCTCCAGAGGGAAACTGTAATTCACATAATAAGTAAACAGTTGTTCTAGAGATGCTCTACTCCCTCCATGAACAACCAGGATTATGTCTTGCCTAGACACAACCTCGAACCTGCCTGTTGGTTAGAAGGCTCTAGTTGGGTGAAATGGATCAAGGCCTGAATTATGTTTAGATGTAGGAAAAAAAGCTTTGTGTTTTAGCCCAATACTTCATGCTCTGGCAAAGCCTTTTGAGGCCCACACAGTTAAATTCAACATCTACTCTCTAACTGGAAACACTTGAGTCAAAACAGCCTTTCTTGATTGTTATACTAACCCCTCATCACAGTGCAAGAACCTGCTGATGGCTATGGCTAATGCTGCAAAGCTCGAGTGCTCAGAAAACTTCACGCAGTGTAGGTTTTGTGATCCTGCCAAGTTAGAGCCTACCTAGGAAGAAATAATTAGGCGGTGTTGTTTTATGTTTAACATGAATTTTGAAATTGATTTACCCCTGGTGTTGCTGGGCCTAACCGTGGAAAAAATCCCACCCACCTCTCCCATCAGCAGTCTCTTAAGATGTCTGTTTATGTTTAATCTAAAGTCTAAAACAAAAAACCAGTGATGCTCAAAATACCTTTCCTACTAGATATTCAGGGAAACAGTAACTTATTGTTTGAAGAAGAAAAGTGCCCCTGACCTCAACAGAAATGAGAGATCTCAGTTCTAACTTTGGTTTAGCTACCACTCACACTTGGAGCAATGTGATGTGGTGTCCAGTTTCTGTCACTGAAATCTCTTAGAGTTATTGGATCCATCTGCATGTATGTCTCTGAGGATATTCACCACCTCTTTGCTGATGGTGGTTTCCTGATCCTCTTCTTGAGGCTCAAGGTTTGAATTTATAAAATCACAAGGATGAACCCATTTAAAGCTCCCTTATTTACAATCATGATTTTAACCTAGATCAGAGGAAAGACATTAACTCGTGTCCACAGTCTAGTATTATGAAAAAGCATGAAAAAGAAAACAAATACAATTAAAGAAAAACACTTTCTGACTAATGGGGAAAGAGATGGGTTTTAATTCTCCAGCTTAGCACTCTGCTATGTCTTTAATAGATTATATCATACAGTTTTTGTTCAGTACTGCACTTTTGCTGAGCCACTTTCAATTCACATTCCCTCATATTCTGGCACTAGATGAGCTGTAGTAACTGAAAGGAAGGAAAACATTTTCATGTCCAGTAGTAGGTCTAATTTTTAGCCCAGGTAAGAGCAATGTTTCAAGCAGTCCTACTGAAAGAACCATGTTTGGGTCATTTTGTCAGGCATCCAGTCTGTCTCCATAAGCCAACATGTGACCATTACCATGTATCTGTGCAAGTGGACTAACAGCTGTTTAATACAGCTAGTATAAAGTGAGGAGATGGAGGGGATCTCCCCACAGCTCCAGAAGAACTGTAGATCATGTAGGGGAGAAAAAGAAGTCTTATTTTTATTCACTGTCTGGATGATTTTCATTTTAAGAGAGCTGGACTTGCATAGATGTAAGAGAATAGATCTACAGCTTAAGAGTCATGAAAGGTGGCTTACACATGCTTTGAAACACTGAAAGGAAGGAGCTCAGACATACATTAAAATGCACTCTGTCAAAAACTCTCCTTTTGGTGGCCATCCAGGGAATCAATGAATTTTTTTGACATGTAATTCATACTCAGTTCAAAATACTCAATATGAGATATACTCCCATTGAGTTTTGACCAAATGCTAACTCCCCATGTAACACAGCATGACGTGGTGACATATCTTCTCCCTTTCTTTCTAATTGGCACTGATTCCTAAAAATATCATCATGATTTTGAGCAAATATATAACATCAAAATTGCAAATAATGGGCAATTTGAAAATAGAGAAATAATACTAAGGGACACGTAGGTGTCTTTCTGCTGTGTCTTGGCAAAATGGCATCTACAATCCTAAGAATGACCTTCCTCACAATATAGCTCTCTGACACAGGTAAGGTGCATGGAGGCTTTCAAAAAGTGTGAAATCATACCCAGGAAAAGGTTGCTTTATGCTTTTGGGGCAGTTGGGAAGGCAATAATAGGATCTCTCATTTGAGGGACATTCAGTGAAAGAAGTAATGCTTTCCTGAAGCAATATAGAATGGCAAGGACCTGTTCCCTTAACTGATGAGGAGAAGGACCAGCAGAATAACACGGGGGAAAAAAGCAAACTGAATTGCCAAAGGAAATGTTGAGCTGCACTTGTGTCACATCTATGTGTGAGTCTACAGCAGGTATTACCAATTACATACTGTATTTGCAGGACTCCAGGGACTCATAGGAAGTACCACTAATGACAGTTGTCTTGTCATATCCATGTAATTAGAATGATAATTAGGGAGATTTTAGAGCAAGGGAGAGTGATCGAGTAGAGCTCACTGACTTCTCATCAGATGTGGCAACCTAAGAGGCCTTTGTCCCTTTGAAAATAGCTCTGTGTGTACTTGCTTTTGTAGGTGTTATGTCTTACTCATTCAGCTCCAGCCTCAGTCAATATTCTGTTTACATTTGCTGTCTAAGTTCTTCTAAAACTGCATGTTCTACAGTCCATTGTCTGCCTTACAGCTGAATCTCTTCACTCAAGTCTCAAATGACCCAAGGCCCGTAATTATTCTTGGTGGTTAGTTGACATCTTTCAAATCAGGGTCAAATTTCTGCCACTGAAATCTTGTCTCACTTGATTTTTATGATAACATTGACTCATGATTCTCCGATGTTTCAGCATTGCCTTTTGACGGTTTGTTTTATTCCTTGACCCCTTTGTTTATACCCTTCATTTCTTACCCTCTTTCATATAAAGCACAAGTTATCACCTTTATCAAATTCACTCTCAGCTTTTTCTCTCCTTCATATTTATCGAATTAAGATCTCAGCCTGACTTTGACAATCTGCTTGTGGATGTTTGTAGGCTTTCAGCCTACATGCAATATCATTAAACATGGTTTGTCCTCGTCCTCGCTCTCCATATTCCTTCAATCACCAGGAAGCACAGCTCCTGCCTATCAGTTAGTACTTATCACATAAGCATTATGTTTGTCTCAAACCTCTCAAAGCTCTTCTCTCAATCTGTCATGTGTTAGGCAGAAGTTAACTTTTTATCTAAGATAGAGTCTCGTCAATGTAAACTATAATGCTTACTACTGAAATTCTTGCCCAGATCTTCACCTTATGTCTCAAGTACTAAAACTTTTTTTTTTGTTTTGGTGGCCTTGAAAAATACAATTTAGTTCCCCTGTACAGTAATTTAGAAAGTCTTTGGAAAGGTAATTTTTCTACAATTTTAACTTTTGCAATGTGACCTATCTTAAATTCCTCCTCAGCATCTGTATTTTAGAAAACAGCTTAGATGTCTTGACTTTCATTCTTTACGGTTAATGCCTACCTTAACTACCTTGTGTTTTAGCGCCGTGTGGGGTTCGGTGGGAGAAGCTGCTGTGTTATTCCTGAAGTATTCCTTAATAAGGAACCCCCGGCAGTGCTATTTTGCACACTCGCAAGCCAGCTCTCTGACCCGTGCGGTGGGAACACGCAGCACACGCTCACACCGAGCTGGGCGGCTCAGGCGGCACCAGCGGCAAAGAGTCAGCAGGCGGCTCTTCATATAGAGTTCCGACGCGTTTATTACCAAACCACAATGAACAAGTCCAGGGACAAAGAAGTCGACTTTCCCCCGTGACACACTTATAAAGGGGTGCAGAAGGGAGGCGGGGTAATACAACAACAACCAACGGGGAGAAGGAGGGGAGGAGTGGGGGCTGGATTACAACCCTTTAAGGGATACGAGGGGCGTATGGCAGCTGCCAGTCCGACAGATCCAGAACCACAGAACCACAAAGCCTGGTGAGAGCGGCTTTTCTCACCCAGAATTAAGGGGTGACCTTAGACTTTGGAGTCGGCCCATCAGTGGGCCTCTCCTGTATCTGGGCTCTTTGGCCCCCCGAGCACCACAGCTGCTGGTTCAGCCACTGCAACAGTATTTAATACTAAGAAGGTTGATTTCTTTTTCCAAAAGGTTTGTAACTTAAACAGGAGTTATTACTAATGCCTGCATGGCTCAAGAGAAGCAGAGTCCAGATCTTAACAACCGGCCTTGCATACATGGACCTGGATGGCTGTGTTTTCTGTGGCTGTACATCTGGATGAATATATTGAGCTTCTTAGCCAAGCAAACAGCCCAAAGAAAATACTGCACTAATTAATTTTTTCTGCTTCCAGTGTGCATTTAAATCATTCAGAAGCAGCTCAGATATCTGTGGACAATGTTACGTTAGTACTGTGCAGACATCAAATCTTACGTTTTTCCTGCACTGCTTCTTCTATTTGGAAGAATATTGCTGTTAGCACCAGCAAAACTACTTTGTTGTTCTCCTTTAAACTGTTGTTTACTATGATACTGCCAGAAAAAAATCCCAAACAACAACAGCAATAATCCTTACAACTGCTGAACTAATAATACACTAAGACAATCTTCTAAGCCATTTAATGCTTGTCATATGGCTCCCTGGTGTATACGCCAGTGTATCTATCTCAGATGGACCTTCTCTGCTTTACAGCTAAAAAAATCACCACCACAAAAATCTGTGTAATGAAAATTGGACAAGATAATTTCTTGTTTGTGTGGTAAGTACCACCAGTTTGAGCCTTGACAAAAGAGCTGGTACCCTTCATAAACCATCATTTTAAGATCTCATTTTAAATTACTGGAGATCATTTCAGAAAGAACCCAGAAGAATTTCAGTAAATCATATGTCATAAAAGACATGTCTTCTTGCAAATACATATTCCCAAATCTTTTTAAGTATTATTACTTGAAAAGTTTACTGTCCCCAAATATATTTCATAAAGTTGACTTCTGAGGGATTCATTGCATCCAACACTGTTGAAAATGGTCCAGTTTAACTGAAGATGACATCTATGTTGATAGAAACCCAGGATGTAAAGCTGTAATAAAAGCTGTACTAGAAGGAATAGTCTGAAGAATTATGAAGTGTCATATATTTTATTTAAATCTGCTTTTTTGAAAATGGCATTTTCATATTCTTTCCCATTTGCACCATAAAAAAGGGAATGTGTATATTGCCTGTCTACAATGAGGACAATAGAATATTTAATAAGTCCTTTGCAAGCTAAAGGGGTATATGCCTACTGTGATTATGCTGTGTACAGATTTTACAGTTACTACAAGACTATTAACACACTTGAAGGAGACAGTAGCTTTTGGAATACCAAGCCAATTTCTGCCAAAAATACTGTCTTCTTAGGATCAGAAAAAACACTTGCTATTGTGTTCCTTCTTTCAGTCATAGACTGTACATGCCTAACAATGAGTTAAAGTTGAGAACAAATACATTTAACTGAGTTAGCTTATTACAGTGTCTTGACTATGTTGATACTTCTGGGTGTAAACTGAAAATAACATATCCAAGTTGTTTGGAAAATATATTTCTTTACCAAAAACTATCTTGTGCTAGTTTTCATAGGCCTTGTTATCAAATGTTCACGGGATTCCTCTATGCTCCTTACTCAGGGGAAAGGAATCTTTGCCAGAATTAGGATTTCATGAGCAGGTCCTGTACATTACAAACCAGCACATGGAAGGTCATTAGGAACTGGCTGAACTCTGCACAGAGGCTGACAATTCTTTTTCTCTCTCCTTGTATATTCTGCCAGCACCTGGGTTTTTCATGTATGTAAAACTTGTGTCTTTAGTACTGTCAAACTATGTACATTTCTGGTGTTCATGCTCCTGTCAGCCCTATTAGTGCCAACTTTATGGAAAAAGGGTCACAGTCTCTACTAATTGACACTGGCTTAAAAAAAAAAATTGCACCAGAAAACATTAAATATTCTCATAAAATATTTTCCTAAACTATGCATGCAAATCTAGGCACAGTAGAATTAAAAGTTATTTGTATCCTAAATGATTTCTGAGAAGATTGGGACAGTTAAGTATGGAGCAATTTTAATTTTATCTTTTGGTCCTTTAATAATTCTTTTTCCATAGTTATGATTGGAATTTGTAATGGCAGGGGAGATTCAACTGACAGATAACGTTTCACAGGTTTTACAGCTCTCCTAGAACAGAGTTGCAATTATTGAAGTTTATTCGGTGCCACAATGTTGAATTCACGGGATATTTTACTCCTGATGTCAGTAGGGCCTGGATTCTTGCCCTTGTGCTGTGGCTGCCCAAGATGGAATTCTATCCACTCTGCAGTAAAAGACAAACTTGCTGGTATCTTCAGTCAGAACAGAATTTCACACTTCAGGAATAACTCAAAATTTCCACTTTGGTAGCAGATCTCCTTTAAGACTCACCTCCCAGCTCCTCTCCCCACTGCAGCAGTGCACATTTGCCCCTGCACCACTGAAGTGGAAGAAATGAGAATGAGAACATTGAAAAAAATTGCATTAACAATACCTTAAAAAATTAATTCTGTGGGTTTTTTAATGTGTGTCATTTTAGTGAGCCACCTTATCCTAGATTCCAGAGACAGTTCTGTCCATATGACTTCTTTGTGGATGCAAAGTACAATGTAGATTTGATCAGATTGGGAGCAGTAAACGGAGCTCATCAACTTGACTTGGGCTGGCTTTGCTGCCAAAAGCAGTGCTACACAGTTCCACAGCCTTCGTGTGTGTAATAAGTAGCTTATACACAGAGGGAAAAGATGCCGTGTTCTTTTCATGATATATGGAGAAGAAAGGGAAGTTGAAATTTTGGGTAAGAAGATGGTATTTGCTGGGTTTTCTTACTTACTATACTCCTTGGATATCATGAAGAGTATAACCAAAGGTCAGAGAACTGTGGTCAAAAGTATTGAGAATATAAAACATAAAAACACGTATTAGAAGTGGTTTGATAGCCTAGTTTCCTTAGGCACATGCAACTTCTGTCAGCCATTGCCCTCTATCATTTGAAGTCAGTGACCAATTTCAGCCATATGTGCAAGAGGATAGTTAGCTTAAAGGCAACTAATGTCTTACAAGGTTTGTAAAAAAGCCCTACAGTTAGCTAGAAGAGAAAGGAAAATAATTCTTTAGCCGAGGGAAAGGTTCTCAGCTCCGCTACTGTCCTTCATCCAGGTTAGTTCATGCTATCTTTTGTCTGAGGCAGGTGCCACAGAGGAGGACCTGAGATCACTGCAATGGGGAAGGAGATTTCAGGACCAAAAGAAATAAATCTTTACCAAACCAAGCTCTATTAGCTGTGCTGCTCAGCCAAATATGTTGTTCCCTCATTAACAGCTACAGCACTTTTGTGGCATGAGTGTAGCAGAAAGCTCACTAGCCCAGGATTCTCTGGCAAGGCAAAGAAACTGGTTTTCATTGTGAGATAAAAATAAAATCATTTAAAAAGAAGTAAAGAAGTAACTTCCTAAACAGCTTGAAGGAAACAGGAGAAAAGACCTCCCTTTTTTTCTGCTTTCCTCTTTGCCGGATACAGGGCTTACAATACCCTGGAGCATAACACCTACAAATGAGTGGAATCTGATAACCCATTTTTAATTACAGCCCTTATCCGCACTTCTGTAAAACAAACAAATTAAAAAGCCTAAAGCTGGGCTTGCGCAGGGAAAACCTAGGTATTCATAGGACTGAATTCACCACACTTCTCTCTGCACTGTTTCTCTTTTCTTCACTCTGACTTTTGAATCTGTCCTGATGCCCTCATCTGACACAGCAACTACATCAGGGAGAGAGAAAACAGGATAGGCTTTCACTTTTGTCTGGCAGCACAAGCTTGCATTCTGTGCTTCGGAGGTTTTCAGAGGCTCTTTATTCCATGTAATGTTCCTGGAGTGGAGAAGCGTATCTTTTGTTCTTCCTTATAAAGGGATATTTTTATACACAAAGATATACAGTACACTGAATTACAAGAGTTTTTATGTATTGGATTGTGAGGCTTTAGCACAGAAATTTCTGATGATTCTTTAATTCCGCCTTACCCAAAGCATTTAACTTCAAAACCATTAAAGCATAGATGAATCAAAGCCTCAGAAACCATCCAACACATCAACTAATTGTAATGACATCAAAACCAAAATGAGACTCTTAATTTAAACAGGTTTCACTCCTAGCATGCTAAACATGCAGCCTGCGTATATGTGCTAAGCTGCATTATCTCAGTATACATATGTATGGCTTTATATACTTGCAAGTAGTTAAAATGAGGGAGGAGAGACGTATGTCTTCCCTGTAAATAGAAATAATTCTTTTATCTTTAGGCATATCTCTTGTTGTTTTAAACATAGCTTCCACATTTTTGCTGTGACACTCTGTATGTCCAAAGTGATGAAGCCTGTATAGGTCTTCTGATTCCTTTAATATCGTTTCCATATTAGATAGCCAGATGGTGGAGAGCGATAATACTCTGTACTAATCACTTAGGAAGTCTACAGAGTGATGCTTTGAGATTTAGACCCTCAGCCACTGCCATCACCCCTTTGATGGAAAGCCGCAGATACTAGTCCAACCAATCGAATGTTTTTAAATATATCAACACTGAACAAATTATCTAAACAGGAAAAAGACTGACAAATACCATTCAGTGCTAATGAAGAGAGGGTTTTGTCCAAAGGAAATAATTGCGTTCACAAGGATCAGAGACCAACATGGCCTTATGCAATAGTATTTATACACATCTAAAAAAATATTTTTGCTTTTTTTTTATGGCCATTACAAATAGAAGAGACTTGCATTGCTAAGTTACTTTCCCCCCAGAAAAGAAAAAAGTCTACGAGCAGAATCATTATCTCAATGAGTTCCTCAGTGTTTGATTTTTAATTCCACACTTCTGCCAGTTGTAGGGTTTTGTAATTCCAACAGACCAATCAGCACAAACGTTTTTTCCTACAGTAATATTCATTTATTTACATGAATACTTTTTTGCTTACGTTTCTACCTTGAAAATCCTTGGTTTCTTTTCTGAATGATGCATTGTTAGTCTGTGGGCGCATTTTACAGGAATGAAATGTCAGATGTGCCCATTCCTAATGCCATATACTTTTTCATATGCTTACTGAGATTTCTACATTAAAAAGGGAAAATATTTCTCTGTGAATTTTACTTTTATTGTTAAGCCTTTCATAAAAACCCACACTGCAGGCTCTACTCCAGGCTGGCAACCAGAGGCTCTGGAAAAAGAGGCCGAGGCAGCACTGATCAGCACTCAAATATGATAAGCAAGCAGACTAAACATGTAAACAAGTCCTGTGCTGAGTGCTTTGTTTTGGTAGTACCAATTGTCATTTCAGTAGAGAAACAAACAACCCACTTCAGGCTATCTGGTTTATTAATTGTAGAACACTCTCAGCAGTAAAAAGAGAACAAAAAATAACGTTAAGCAAAAGGTTTATAAGATACTTCTCAGAACTGAGCTGCTCTAGAAGCAATTTTCAAACAGCAGCAATGTTTTACGCCAACCCTAGGGTAAAATAAGCATCTTCATTGTCCTGATATTTGTACAACATTGCACTAATGTTGCAAAGATGGTGGACTTCATAGAAGTTCCCTCCCACCTATCTAGTATTATTTTTTCAGTGCTACTGAACAAATATTTACTCAGCATTTCTGAAAATCAGACTGTTTAACACCTGAGAACAGAAACTGTCATTATTTTAAAAATATTTATGTTTCTTCTTAATTCAGTGTGTATTTTTCCTCTTATTATGCTTAGTAAAAGAATATACTAATGTTTTGGATGACACTATTAAATTTCTAATTTTAATTAGATTTTTCTCTCCTGTCCTAAATCCCCTGCTCTGTATTACAGTATGTATCACTGTAGAGTCATTAGTTACATTACCCTGCAATGTGGTATTTTGTGATGCTGCCCAGTCAGCCTGAAGCCAGAAAGCTTGATTTTAACCTTGAATGACTTCATGGAGTTATTCTTCATACACACTAATACATTAAAAAACAAACACTGGATCATAAATTGTATAAACCAGCACTCAACACATACTACTGTTACAGCATGCAGTTGTAAAATGTACATGGGAAATAAACAAAACATTAAGGAATGTCTTTAAAATGAGGATGGAGCAGGCACACAGAGAGGAAGAACATGTAAACAAGTGGTGGAAAAGAACAGATGTGTGCTGTTTAGACATACAGGCAACTTGCCCGAGGGAAGTTTGGATTATTGAGCTAACATGGCAAAGATACATAGTCTGTTCACATTTAAATCATAGGAGGGTTTGTGCATGTTGTGTGAAGAGTGTTCCCACTACTTCTCTAAAGTAGGTGGTTTCTTAGTGTATGCCAGAGTCACGCATAAAGCAAACTTGCAATTCAGTTTGCCTAGAAAGTTCCTCAGAAATGCTGGTAAATGCTGCATCTAGTATAAAATTCATTAGAGATGCAAGTTACAAAAGCCTCTCCAAGACTGCTGCACAAAGTCAAGTGAAAAAAATGCTTCAATAAGAGTAATAACTTAAACAGGCATTAATGGTTTTGATTCCACACATACAGCATCCCTGTACTAAATCTTCACATTTTTCAAAGAGTAGAGAATACAGTTCAGTTCTGTCATTACTGCATGCAAGTGGTCCTGGATATACTTTTTGTTTCTGAAGCCCGCTTCCCATGACACTCATGCACCATAAAAATACCCCAACTGTTGGAGTGGGAAGGGAAGAAGAAAGAGGTAATATCACCAAACACTCTAATGAAGTAGTCCGGAGATTCAGAGACCACAAACCTCATTTGACTTAACTTTTCCTGCCTTCACTGTAGTTACAATCCTGGTAAAAAAATACCAAAGAAGAAACTTAGAATTACATCCACATTAGAAGAGAAGAAAGATACATCTCTTTTGTTTCTGTTTAAAGTCTGTTAATGAAAAATGGTACATACAGCTCAGCAAGCCACCAGAGTACCTAGAGAAGGAGAGAATCTGTTCTATAGAAAAAGCAGCAATTTGTTCATAGCGAAATTAGTGTTAGAGCTAAAGACTACAGCAATAGTCAGCACTTTGCTGCCACAAAAATTAGTCATCCATGTGACTTAGGCTTATGCCATTTTATGAGTGTCAGAATCTCCTCTACACTTGTCCTCGCCACATTTTATCACTTTGCTGAAGCTTTAGCAGAGTAGGGACTGAATACAGGGTCTTGCAGCAGTCAGACAGGAAAAGAAAGAGGAGGAGGTGGTTACAGATGAAAGAGGTGATGTCAAGTGAGGTGCAAGTTTTAAAAGGAAAAGGGCTGTCCCGACTGGGCCCTGAAGGAATGGACAGACATGATTTTCCCAGCAACTCCAGATATAGTATTTTCTCTTCTTAAAGAAGGAGAACTTGGGCAATTTGTAATGTTAAGTGTTTGTGAGGTATGCAGAGCTGTTTGTGTGCATATCCACATGCTCTAAGCAGACATTTAGAAAGGCATTTGGTTACCCTTTCTCCCTGCATGGTTGCCCCACTGTCCTTTCCACAGCATCCTATTGCTCCTTGCTAGATCTTGCACTTTGCACCCGACTGCTTGGCTCTGACCCTTCTTACCAAACAAGAGAAAACAATCCAGTGCTGCCATCCTTCTGTAGGGCCTGTGGGTACATTTTTGCATTGGTGATGGCAACTGCCTGTGAGAGCTGTGCACAGAGAGACTGCAGACTGATGGGGTGGAAGGGGAAGGGGAGGGACTGCCACAGGCCCTTAGGCACAGGAAGACCAGAAGAAGTTTGAAAAGCCTAGAAAAGCACTCTTCCAATTTTCCTGATCTTGCTACAGGAACTCGCCCACTGGCTCACCACAGAAAAGTCAAGGAAAAGAGACAATACAGTGCTGATGGGTAGCGAAAAGAGCAAACAAATGGTGACATTAAAGGAAGTCAGTGCATCCTTTAAAGTGCTTCTCCTTTGAATTAGTCACAACTACTTTTGAACTGAGCCATGCTTGGCAGAAGACTACTAGTAGACCTTAGAAAACAGGGTGATTGAAGCCTTCAGGAGCAGGGAGTCTAAGGCTGTCAGGCTTCCTGTAGGATAGAGGCTTACAGATTTTATTTGAGAGAGGAAGAATAAGTAACACTGCTAGGCTGGAAGCCAAGCCACTAGAAAAGAGTTGTGGAGTAAAGGGGAATCCAGGCAAAGTCCCTGAACACCACCGCCTCCTGACAGATTTGTGAGAGGCTGTTGTTGTGCAAAGGAACGGCTGAATGCGCCGAGTGATACTTAACCTCCCTTTCCAAGGACGTGAAAAGCTGGCTATAAAGTATACATGCAGTATGCTGTACAAAACTCTCCTGTGAAGTAAGCGTAACACTATTTGTACCTATATTTTTATACCTGTACTAAACAAGGTTGACAGTTTGTGAGATTAAAGACCCATGGTTGTCATGGGTTAAACTGCATAGGGTTTGTAAACAGTGCGTAAATATACTATATGATACAGCAGAACGTCACTAATCCACGGTAATGCAGGGAAGCCCCAGTGCAGATTAGTGGGGTTTGTGGATTACGGACTGGGAGGGCATTTGAGGGGAAGTCAGCCGTATCTCAGGGCAAACTCCTCGCTCCACTCAGTAGCGCAGTGGAACGCTTCTCACTGGAAGGAGCTGCCGGGGCACCTCCGCTCTGCTCGGCTCCAAAGGACATTACGAGCAATGCTAATGCTGCTATTGCTTCTTTTACAAGAGCTGTAGTAGGCCTGCTCCAAACAGGGAATTGCACTCCTGATCTCCCTTGAATCAGTTTAAACACTTGGCATATACCTGCTGTGCAGACACTTCAAATCAAATTAAAATGAAATTATTTGGTGCATATGGATTTTGCAAGGAATTCTAGCCTGCTCTGAGCATAGCTTGTATGGACAGATGTTATCTGTACATACGAGTCAGTCCCTGAATGCAAAAGTTAGTTTCTGAGAGGTTCTAGACTAAACAGTAGTGATACCCACAAATACATTGTTTCTGATTTTATATCTATAATGACTGTTTCCCTCATCCAAAAGACAGTATCACTCTCTAATTCACAATAATCTAGAATTGCATACAGTAAAATAATTTTCCTTGCTAACAATACAGCCAGTCATGTACATTTTTAACTGTGAAAGACGCTTTTACTTGTATAAAACTGAAATACTGCTAAATGTTATATGGATAATAATCAAAGTTAGTGTCATGATAAAATATCAATACAGCAATCATGCTGATTAAACATTTTATTAATATATGCAGTAATAAAAAACCTGAAATTAGATATTTGGGCCCAGTATTGATATTCATTGTAATTTCTTCCTTTCAAGAAACAAAATTAATAATCCATATTAAAAAAAGAAGTGTGAAGCATTTAGCTTTGTGTCAGGCAAATGTTACATTATCTGAAAATCAGGATATTCATTATTTTTTATATAAGACATCACAGATGTCTTGGCAATGTCATGGCTATACATAATACGCTTTTGTAATGCTAAAAAGTTACCTGAGGCAAAGACTTGAGATAGATGATTTTAAAGAGATCAGCTCTTTGTGAAGCACATTTTCCCCTCAGCAGTCTATAAGCTCAGATAATGAGTTTGTACATTTTAAGTTTATTGACCTTTGTGAATACAATACTTGAAAACTGCTAACAGATTTCTTTGAAAATCAATCCCAGTTGTGAAGCTGTTTGTTATCTAGCCAATGCTTTTTCTTCAGTGTGATTAATAAAAAAGAAAATTACATCAGTGAAATTGAAAAGTCAAATTGATTAAAAAGGAAATACTCATTCCATTCTCCTTTGGAAAAGCAAAATGAAAAAGAGATGGATATTTTATCTGGATCTACATATCTGAACTACATATATCATAATGTAGTTCACCACAGACCAAGAAAGTTTCTAATAGTAAATCCTGAGAAAAGATTGTGTGGAATTCTAATATTACAGGCAAATGCTCATATTGTAGTTGGAAAAGAAATCAAGCTAATTTGCTTCTTCAACTTATTTTGGTCCAAGCTCACAAAAGTAAAGCAGTTGATTCACACTGCTGGCCATATTTCAGTGTAAAACATACAGGATAAAATAGAGGCCCCTTTGCTGTCAAGAGAGGTTGATTTATAGTGATAGGGTGAAGCCAGGATTTGACCTTCATTTCTTTTGTCACCATTAAGAGTCTTACATGGAATACTGAGAATTAGAAACATCAATGTAAGTACCAATTTTTTTAAAACATGTTTTTCTGACACATTTTCTGACAGCAGCACATACCTTTTCTCAAACAGTTTGCTGTAAAGGTAGCTAAGCCTAACTGGCTGCATGGGAAATCTCTTGAGGGCAAAACTAGTTTCCAGTTCTGCAAACAGACATAAATATGAGCTAGGTACCAAACTGTCTGCAGGACCAATCAATAGAAATTTTAAAACCTGGTATAGGGTAACTTGTCCATAGCCAGGCCCCCTGAATCAACTGTGGTTGTAATATAGATGGGGCCCCACAAGCTATTCAAAGGAAACATTGCAAAAGCTGCTTGCCATTTAATGATTGCATTAACACCATTATCTACTATCTAATCGATGCTGTGATTGACAACTTTGCAAATCAGATTAGCTTTCAGTCTGCCTATGAGTATAGCGTGGCTAGGAATGGAAAATTGTGTGGGCACCAATTTGTGGGAAATGAACAGCATTCAAAGGTATGAAACAGAAAATCACCGATATTGCAGATTAGTTGTAACAACTAAACCCCAAGATATACTAAAATCACTCCTGTGATTTTATTCACATCTTGCATCGCATCACTCCAATGTTGCTTGCATACAGTGAGGGGAAGTTCCCACCCAATGACATCATAGTTTGTCTTTGGCTACAGCCAGCTACACATTTTTAAAGAGGTCCTGTTTGTTCCATAACTGAACTCTTCACCTTTTGATTATCTGTTTTGGTGGGGGGGTTAAAAGGAAAAAGCCTGCTAGTAAATTTACTTGAACTTGGCATTCACAGTCTCAGACTTGGGTGGGCTGCATTCCCTCCTCCGGTTACACCCTACCTGAAATCCTTGTATGTTAAATCACTTGACTAGTTCAGCCTTAATGATTGGGTCATACCCTGAGAAGTAAGTTTAGAGATAGTGGAAATGTGTGCTTACAAAAATACACATAATTGTAGAAAAATATGTGGATAAACTAAGAGAGGAACACTGAGACTGTGGAAAGAAAAAAACTCCACAGCTTTTTGGAAGAAAAAAATTACCTCTTAGTTGTGATGAAGTGTCACAAAACACACATTATATGCTACCCTTCCAGTGACACATTTTTATGAATAAAAATGCCTCCCCCTGCCCTCCCTCCCTGCTAATCAGGAAGCTTTTAACTATTTTTACATATTAACACCAACCTTAATATTCCTATCTTCTTTAGCTGTTACAAATGCATTCCTTATTAAAAACAGTATGAGAAAAAGATATTTCTGTAAGTATCTGGATCTTAATAGCACTGGAGTGAGCTATTGATAAGCATGAACTATTGGAGAAGTTTTATGTCACAATCTAGTGAAGTGGATTTATTATTACATTTACAGACACACAACTTTTGTGTTTTCCGTAGCAGCAATCTCTAAGATGGGGTCAGCAGGCAATTTTCTAATGGTCTGAAGATAATTGATAGGATGCATAGTGCTGCTTTCTTGCTTCCAGATACTTGGAGGAGTAGCCAGGAAAAGAAAAGTCAGGAATCTTATTTAAGCACTTGGAATGGGGCAGATACAAGTATCTTAACTGCCTCCTGTGTGCACTGTCCTCACAGAGAAAGTGAAGGCCAGAACCACAGCTGGAACAGTTAGGAAAGGCTAAATATTTTCTTAACATTACTTTTCCATTGGAGCAGTTTCTGTGGTTGGCCCTGTTTGTTCCACAAATGAAACCAGAGGTGATCCATGCCACCAGTACTCTGGCCGGGGAAAGCTTGCTTTAGGAGATCCTCAGCACATAGCCTAAAGAAGAGAAGCAGAGTGGATGCTGGATATGTTTTTTATTTTGAAAAAATTATAGCTTTCAGGAAACAGGCAAGCTGTTGGATATGGTATACAAACTTATAGCAAAGGGTTTCCCCCTTTGCTAGAATTGTGACAAGAAATGTGTAAGTACCATTGCTGCTTGGGGATTTTTGGTGGTTGTTTTTTACAGGGCCGGGTGGGGTGCTGGTTTGATCTTGTGCCTATGTTATGAATACTTATCTTTTTTGCCATTGGAAAGTTTCAAAAGTTTGCAGCAAAATAGTCAGTGAGTGGCAAAAACTTTTAATTCTTGGAAAGTAAAGAAATATTCTCTCACAGAAATTTGACTTTATTCCTTTACAAGTATTCTGATCTGTATTCTGATTTATCTTTATTGAAGTAGTGGTGCCAAGGTTTCCACTCAGTCATGGGATTAACATGGAACTCATCTAATTAACCAATGTCCTCTTCTCTCGTTGTGTGGTCTGTCACACTGCAATAGGCACTTTCCAAAGCGTTCTTAGTGAATGGTTTGGCTTCCTAGCACAGGACACTATGAGACAAGAACTTATTCAAATAATCCTGGTGAGTCTGTTTCTACAAGGTGTTTAGTGATTTATACTGAGTTACAATCAGCCTCAGTTTCTTCGATCTTTGCTAAGTGGCAAGGTTTCCCACAGCTTGATCTCAGGCTCTTTAGCTGGATGATTCTAGGAATATGTACAGTAGACACTACGATAGTGATGTAAATATACATTTTACCATTGAGGATAATGGGACCAGGGTGGGACGTTAACCTATTTGGCACAGCTGTCATGAGACTCCAATATAAACAAAAAACATCCCTCCCAGCGTATATTTTCCCAATTCTATTTATAAGCCCCATAAAAATGCATTTCAAATGTGATAATTATCTATAGCGTTTTTCAGCTATGTGAGAGCCCTCTCTCACAGAACTTGATAAAGACACAAGCTCTCTTCAACTGGAGTCCAGAAGCTTTCACCACTGCTTAGTATATTAGAATCAGAAACATTTTAGACATGTTAACAGAGATTGTATACAAATTGAGAACTATCAGCTTTGCAATTGAAATCTCAGACATGGAAAAATCATGTTTTTACTAAGTTACAAAAGATGCACATCCTTTGCTTTACTTAAGACGCCTCTGGAGTCTCCGTTTGTTGGTATGGTGCAGCTATGAAATAGGTAACTTATTTTCTTTCTTAATGGCTTTCATCCTCTACTTTATTACCACACAATCATGTTTCAACTCCATTTCTTTAGGCATAACTGATTTTGAGCCCTAGTTGGCCTGCCAGGTTGGATCTTTCCATCTGTTATGGATGTTTGCTCTACAAACAAAATCTAGGTCTTCAGCAACACTTGCCACTTACTCATGCCAATATTTGTTATCCGCTTCACTACCCAGTTGGTAGTGATGCCAAGCAGCAACATCAAGGGAACACAGGCTTTTCACATCAGCAGTCACTTTGAACTACTAGTTGTTTTTTGCTGTTCAGGGGAATTTATGTTGTGGCTTTGATTTTGACACTTAACAATACTACAGAATCAAACAAATAGGCAATCTAGAGACAAAAGGAAAGTATAACCTGTGGGTATTAATTTCATAACCAGCATGGTATATTTCCCATGCGATGCTCTCCTCCCTTCCCCCTCTTCCCCCAGCCCCCCCACCCCTTCTCTCTAGCTGAATTAAAAGCTTAAATTCATTGTGTTTATCTTACATCACAAACTGTTTATCTTCTAGATTTTTGTTATTTTATGGTTTTTCTTTAACACTCCAAACTCCACAACTTCTATTGTTATAAAAGGTGCAAAGGCCCTTAAGGTGTGCCTTTTCTTCCAGAGATAAAACGAGGCTTCTTTTCTTTAATGATACGGTCCAAAAATGCACGTCTACAGAGACATGTCCTAACTTGAGGCCATCCCTTAAGCCAGTATAGCAGTAACCAAGAAGAATCTTAGCAATTCAGAAGATGCAGTCGTAGGAATGAGTCCTTTAACCAGTAGTGTCTGCAAGATCAGAATCTTAGTAATTCCGAACCCCCACAATTACATTTATCAGCTTAAAATTACCATATAAGAGCTGTCAGA
Organism: Platysteira castanea; assembly: GCA_013397175.1. Classification (NCBI taxonomy): domain Eukaryota; kingdom Metazoa; phylum Chordata; class Aves; order Passeriformes; genus Platysteira; species Platysteira castanea. The sequence goes on from VYXC01012419.1 coordinate 26,017, forward strand.
GTGGGATTGATGCATTTGTCCTCCCTGTCAGCACCACAGCTGGGGTGTGAGAAAAATACATTTCCCACTCTGCAGCAATATAGCTTGTCTCTTGTTTTGGGCTGTATCTGATATGTCAAAATCTGGGGCCAGCGAGAATCTGCTGCACTGTTCCACTGCCAGAAGCACAAAGCAGAATCACACATTAAAAAGTACCCAATTGGAAGGGGCATTCCTTGACCAGCAATCAAATGAAGTGGCGGCATCCACTCCTGCGATGCCAAAGGGTACCTTTCACATCATTCATGTGCATAAATTGTGTAACCTTGAGCTCCAGACACTGCATACAAATGATATTACTGGCACATGAAGTCTCCTGTGACAACAGGTTGAAAATATTGTCCATAATAAGTGTCTTCATCAATTATGCAGTTTTATCACAGTAAAATTGCAGGTACAATGATCTTCTTTTGCTACTGCACATTTTTATGCTGTAGCACATTTTCTGTTAATTATGGAAGATATTTTCAGCCACTAATTCAATGCCTTGGAACCTTGTTGAATGCCAGTAAACTTGCCAGCAAACTAACCTCTGGGCAAAAAAATACATTTCCTTTACAGAAAGCAGCCTCCTAGAAGCTTGTTCCTTATCTATAAGACAATTTTATGGAAGAAGGAGAGACATTTTTTCAGGACCTGTTTCCATACTACTCAGGAATTTACTCATTAAAAACCACAATGATGTTGCTGAGTAACTGAAGTTAGTCACTTAATATAATTAACTAACTGTAACTAAAGCAGTTATATTATTTTACCAGGAATAGATTAGGCAGTTTTCTTGTGTTTACTTCAGCCATTTCTGGGATCTTTTTTTCATTCATTTTTTCTTCAGAATCTCCAAAAAGGAGACATCTTTACATACAAGAAGGCAGCATGACTGTTTTTCCTTTTGTCTTGTTTGCCGTTAACATCAGAGAGTTTATAATTAGAAATGGATATTTTTTCCTTATTTTCTTCTGTAACAGACACTGCTCGTGGCTGTGCCACAAGATTAATGTGGAGACTACAGGATGAACATTATAAAAGTGTCATTTAGGTAAATCCAAGAAGCAAAGTGGCGCAAGAGTTGTGCAAACAGCCATTTTGACTACAGATTTATAGCCCACAGACAGCAGCTCCTACGCTGCAGCCTTTTTATCTGTTAAACAGTGTGTAGGTTGTATCAGCACTTTAAAGAAATTTTGCATATTGAGTGCAACAACAGATTGGTAACAATTCTTATCACTGTGGCATCTACACAAAATTTAGATATAAACTCAGAGAAGTGGGAAGGGGATTGACAAAAATATTTGAAAGTACATTAATGGCTTTTCTCTAGTGCTAGTACAGCAGAGTACATGTCCCAAAAATGCTGGGTTTTCCACCTGAATGTGAGGAAAACCTTCTTTACCGTGAGAGTGGTTGTGGAATTTCCCTCAATGGATATTCAAGAAATATCCTGTGCAATGTGCTCTAGGATGACCTCCCAGCCAGGGAGGTTGGATCAGATGACCTACTGTGGTCCCTTCAAACCTCACTCAGTCTGTGAAAATCAGAGGACTATGAAAATCACCACCTGTCATGCTGCATACAGAATTATGCAGACTTTATTTGGTCACCCAGATGTTTCATTATGATGCCTTTTCCTGAGCTAAGAATGAAAAGCCAAACACGGTTAGAGGGGAAAACAGGTTTTTCCTTGGTGTTTATTTAAGGATCCTTAGATGCATCACATCCAGGCAGGATGCACCCCACAGAATGCACACCGAAGAGTGCACCCCGCAGAATGCCCCCCCACAGAATGCACACACACGTATGCAGTTATAGATGATGATTCACCTGTGCAGTTACAGACTTTTCCTGTCAGCATATCTATCACAGATTCCCCAGTGAGAGGCTCCAGAGAAGCCCCATCCTGAGGAACCTTCCCCCTGCATGGGCCTGCCTTGGTTTACAGAATGTGTTCTGGAGAGGACCTTGGATCTGGGGCTCTCTGACCCCCTAACTACAAGGCTTCCAAGATGTTTAGTCTCTTGGCTTAGCAGAACTTTGGGTCTCAGCTAGTTATCAGACTTGGGGAGTTACAAGTATGTGGGCTAAAAGCACTAAGGATATATAAAAGCTGCATAAAAAGAATCTATGAAAGAGTGTATATAAAAGCAAAAAATCATCATGGCATCACTCTGCTTAAGAAATTGTCTACATCCTTCTCCTCTTAGGACCTGTTTGTCCCACAGTAAGAGTTCAGGAAAAGCACACACCGAAAAATGTGTTACATTTTATGTTGTTTAAAGGAAAGCAACATGGATTTTTCATTTAATGAAACTGCCAGGCTATTTACTTTTCCAAAACTGTAGATCAGAGAAGCAAAGTTTGTTATAAGAAGATTTCTACAGAAACAAATGGCCTAAAACCAGTGTGAGAAGAAACAAGAGTGTAAATGAAGCTCTGGGAGGTACCTCTAACTGGGATTCTGAGCTGAGATGTCCAAGTCTTGCTGAGGAAAGAGGAAAAAAGCAGTTCCTTTGAAGTCTTCCTGAATTTTCTAATGTAGGGAAGGTTCATTGCAGGCATTTCCACTGGTTTTAGCAACATTGGAAACCTTAATGAAGACAAGATTGTTGCAGGGGCAGTTGGTTTTAGTACTTGTCAGTTACATTTGCTCAGGCCAATGGTATTAAATACTGGCAGCCACACAAGTACTGGCACTGACGGACAGCAGCTGGGATGGTGCAAACTTAAGGAAGCCTCTGAAAGCAGCAGAGACCAAGTGTCTTCTGTTGCATCCATAAGTTAAGTCTTCTCCAGTAGTAGTTACTGTTTTTAGGCATGCACAGGAAACTGCTGTATTATTTTCCAGAGAAACTGGCACATATTCTACTATCATTCTTCATGCTTAGTGATATTAGAGCATCGAGGAATGAACCAGGAAAGATCAGACACAGAGTTTTAGAGTCTGTTTTGCATATAGAAAGCATCTAGAAGTAAACCCTTAACTCAGTAGTGCTGTGGTAATTGTAGCATCTGCTGTATCAAATTAAAAAATGCAGTGACTGGTTTTTCTGAAAAAGAAAAATGATAGTCCATCTCCTTTTTGAGAGAGTCAAAGGCTTTTTTAATGCTGTTTTTAAATTTGGAGCAAGAGATCCTAAAAATAATTCATCAGCTTTATTTAAATTATGCAATGTAATACATAAAACCTGAAGATTACAACATCAAGTAGTATAGCTGGAACAAATTAAAACTGCTTGTGCATATGCATTATAATTCCTTCTTTCATTACTGGTCCCTAACCTCTTTCAGTGGATGCAGAATGAACAATGTGGAATTAAGCACAAATATCTAATAGTGCCTGCTCTCTCTTCATTACTGACTCATTGCTTCTCTGTGCTTACATTAATTTCCTTTAAGAGCACTCCTATGAGCTGCATGGTTGCTTTTACTTCTAAAGCAGTAAGATTAAAGAAAAAAAATTAATCGGTGTCAAATAGGACTTGATTTCTTGATGTTGTGCATTATGAAATACGTAGAATATTTATGGTGTATTGCCTGCTGACTTAATTTTCACTAGTAACCTACCCTAAATTAAACCCCGGCATCTTAAGGTTGGCATTGTGAAAACACGTCCCCCAACCTCTTCACAAAAAATCAGAATAAAGCTGTGTGTTACATGGCATCACAGAGATTTTTGAGAAAGAAAACTTGGTATCTTACAATTTCTTCAGAATTCTGTAAAGAACAGTCAGCAACCTCAGGTCATGATCCTGTTCCCTGCCTTCTAATTTTCCTAGAAATTACACAGGTTTTACATATAAAATGCCTCATTTTACTATACAGCTCTGCTCCAAAGTAGAAAAATCTATTCTCTGCACTACAAAAAAAGGCATGGCCTGGTGTGCATGAAGGTTAGGTGAGAAGCCTGTAGTTAACTTTAGGTTATAATGCACTAAAGGGATGAACTTGCACAGGCAACCATTGTGCTGGATTTTGCAAAATCAGTATGACTGCACACAATGTAAACAATTTTCTGTTTCCACAGCAATCCCAGGGCCTGCAGCTTGTGCAGCACAGCAGTTCCCATGAGGTTTTTCATATCCAGGCCTTTTAGCAGTCAGCCTCCAGACACGCATCCAAACACCTTAGGCACGTGAAAGTCAACCCCCATTAGAAAATTCAGGTTGTAAAGAGGCCTCTCACTTAAGCACCCGCTCAACAGCAAGGCCAGCTGCGTGGTCAGTCCAGGTTGCTCAGGACTGCGTCTGCTTGGGAGTGGAAATCCCTGAGGGACCCACTCCCACGGCCCAGCTGTCCGCAGCATGAGTAACTTTTTCCTTACACCCAGCCTGACGCTCTCGTTTCACCTCACTCCCGTTGTCCCTCAGCAGGACACTGAAGCCCCTGGCTGCCTCTTCTCGACCAGGTCCCCACGAGTGCTGATTCCTTCCGCCGGCCGCGTCAGTCCCGACCCTCCACCTCCCCGCACGGGGGGTCTCTCCGGCCCGGCCGCCTCGGGGACCCCGCCGGGCTCCCGCTGCTGTGTCCGTTCCAAGCGCGCGCGGGTGCCCGGGAGGCGGCACCTGCCGAGGGCTGCGGAGAGCCGGGAGGGGTCACCGCCTCCCCTCCGCGCCCGCGCAGCGCGCGGTGCCGCAGGAGCTCATTCCGCTTGGAGACACCGCGGGACAGCGGTACCGCACTGCGCGCACGGCCGGCGCTCTGCCTGGACTCGCTCGGGGCCATGGCTCGCCAGCGGCACTGCCGGACAGCGTCTCTCCGATGTGATGCCCACGCTGCGGCGACGCTCCCGAAGCCCATCCCGGCCCCAGGCTACAACCGCACCCCCGACGGGCAGCGGCCGCTGGAAACGGCCCAGGAAGAGCGGGCGGGGGCGAAGCGCTTCCTGCGGAGATTGACGGGGGCGCCAGCCAATGGCGGCGCGGAGAGCGCAGGGGCGGGG